>BRDA01013236.1:9635-57280 GCA_036984385.1 Crenuchus spilurus | reverse complement strand
GTGTTCTATTCTGAATAAAATATTAGATGTTGGCACCTCCACATCATTGCATTCGGTTTTTATTCACAATTTGTTTAGTGTCCCAACTTTTTTGGTTCTTAGGAGAGTGCTGGAACGGACCATGTTCTGAACCAAGGTTTGTGTGTTTGTTACTTTGTATATATTTGGTACGGTTAGGTTTGTTTTCACACTGCATT
Source organism: Crenuchus spilurus (assembly GCA_036984385.1). Taxonomy (NCBI): domain Eukaryota; kingdom Metazoa; phylum Chordata; class Actinopteri; order Characiformes; family Crenuchidae; genus Crenuchus; species Crenuchus spilurus. Next base: position 57,083 of record BRDA01013236.1, on the reverse strand, counting down.
TTTGCAAGGGCACCAGACTTTTATTATGACACACTCATGCACTGTCGCCATCACTTTTCCTACACTCGACACTGATTGGTTTGTAGTAGGACGTGCGTCTGACCCGTTTATATTTTTATATAGTTGTATATATCGATGCCACAGTTTCTTTAGTTTAGCAACCTTTAGTTTAGGTTGCTCCTTTCTCTCTCATGCTCTCAGAAAATAAGCTGCAGGTTTCAGTATTTTTGACTTTCCATCAGACCAAAATTATATTAAACATGTCATCTCCTCCTCGCTCCATGTGCTACCACGGCTCATTTTTGCTGCTGTTCTGCTTATTTTTCTTCTTCTGTTATTGTAGTTGAATGTTGTTAATGCCTGCGTCAACTTCTTGTATTTGGTCCGAAGGTCCGAACCTTCTAGAAAAGTGTTTTCACACTGCACGCGAACCGGACCATGGTTTAGTAGGTCTGGACCAAGACCAACTCTTTTGGTCGGACCAAATTTTGCTCCTTTGGTCCGGACCGTGGTTCGTGGCCACTTTCAAAGCTGCTTTTTTGGTTCGGGCCAAACTGAAAAGTCTGAAATTCTGGACCAAACAATGCAGGTGTGAACGCACCCTAAGACTTGAGCCAGTTCTCACTTAATTATGAGGCACCAAAGCCTTCTTTAGCCTTCTTTTCCTCCATATGATCTTCCAGATAGCCCAGTAGATTTTTGGAACATAGTTTGACTAACTGTGAACTATAAAAAATGAATAAAACTTTAAATGCAGCCCTTCAGACAGGAGCAGTGCTGCTAGAAGACTACATCATCATGATCAAGCCTGACTCTAAATCAGCACTTCATTCTCTTAGCTTACTGGCTAAGATGCTGGACACAGCAATTGTTTTGCTATTGAATACATAAGAAGTAAGTAGAAAATTGTGTAAATATGATTTTTGATTGAAACATTTATTTAAAGGAGGATTCCCGACCATCAATTGACTTGGTTTTCATCCTGTAAATGAGAAGAGTGGATGAACAGATTGAAATCAATTGTTAATCATCAGCACATGACCTACATGCCCACTGACAGTAAATAAGTGCTGACTGGTTTGCACGTTCGCCTCTCAGCGCTGAGGTCTTGGGATCGAGTCCACATCTGAGCGGAGTTTCCATGTTCTCCCCATGTCTGCGTGGGTTTCCTCCGGAGACTCCGGTTTCCTCCCACAGTCCAAAAACATGGAGGTCAGGTGAAATGGCTACTCTAAATTGTCCATGTATGTGTATGTGTATGGGTGTGTGTTCACCCAGCGATGGACTGGCGCCCTGTCCTGGGCTTAGTTGAATAGTGTAATGCCCTGCCCTGCGGGGACTAAACGCGACCCTGATAAGGATTAAGTGGGTGGGATAATGAATGAATGAAAATAATCTTTTATGTATAGCAAGTGGCAGCTTGGTGGTTAGCAAACCCGCCTTTCAGCTATGAGATCTTGAGTTCCAGTTCACACCAGGGTGCAGTTTTCATGTTCTCCCCATTTGGGTTTCCTCCAGGGTCTCTGGTTTCTTCCCACATTCCAAAAACATTACTCTAAATTGTCCTGCTATGAGTGTGTGTGTAGTCAGTGATGGATTGGTGGACTCTTCTGGTGAAAAATTGAAATCCCTGCCAAGCGAAGGAGTATGGGGACTATGACCAGGATTAAGAGGTTAAAAAGATGGATGGATGAATGTACAGCAAGTGATGATGTATGTAACTGGCAAAGGTCTAACAAGCATCCCAAATAAACAGGACTGCTTATCCTTGTCATTGAAGAATAGCCATTGGATAAACTCTGTCAATTTAAACACTGAATCACTTTAATTCATTTTTGAATTGTTAAATTGTACTACTGCAATGTTTCAACACATTTCAGAAATCTGAGATCTAGGCTACGTGACTACATAAACTCTTCAATTGATTGCTGAATAAACATGTATGAAGGTTTATTCCAATAGGTCAGCTGTCTGAAAGGCTGCCTTTGCCAACTTTGAGCAACCTGGATATCTTATCAATTCTCAGGGCATCAACAGTCAGGTAAAGACTGATTGATTGATTGTATATCCACAAGCCATTTCTTGAGTTCTTTTTCATATTTTACTGTCTATAAATTGTGTAGATAACCAGAAATACACCCTTTCAATTCACTGAGCAAAGTATCTGCTTTTATCAAGATAAGCACAATCTCAAGCCTCTTTCAAGCTCTGTATAGTGAGTTAATACTGGAATTTTAACCTCCTTATCAATGACTGTTAATCAGCCAAATAGGCTAATGGATCTCTGATAGGAAGTCTTTAGGTCATCAGACTATGAACATCCTTGGAAAAGTCTATCTTTATAACTCAAGCCTGGTGATTCAGTGCTGCTTAATGGTGTTGATTATGGTTCAGGACTTTATTATAATTTTCTTTTAGGCTTAGGTTTGAGCAAATATGATCTCATACTGCCCCGCCACAGCTAAATACCCCAATTTTGTGTATATGCTCATTTTTGTATTTCCATTGTAAAGTCACCAGTAATTTATGTATACAATGTTTGGTATGAAAATTTGGACAAACTTCTGAAAATTAATGCAAGGGTTTATGTACTGAATTTTACATACAGGGAAAATGAAACATCTGCAAAATATGTACCCTATAGCACATTAAGTACTGCATTTTTATTTTTCAACTGGGTTAAAAGCAGCAAATACAAATTCTATGAAATGTTATACGAACTAGTTTCCTGTAGAAGATATTTTAACTTATTTACAAACTTTATCCAAACTGTTCATTAATCACCTTTGAACTTCATACAAGTACACCTACAGGTTTCCACACATGCTGGCACTGAATGTTCTTTTTTTTCTTGAATTTATTTATTTAGCAGTTGTGGCATTAAAACATGGACTTGAACTTCAGAGTGTTGTATTTACTGTTTATTTAACTTTTATCACAAAATTATTTCACATCGAGATATATATATTAATCATCCTTATGCTTGTATCAGTCTATGCTGCTGACGGACATGGCTTGGCATCTGGAACGGGCTCACAACGGTCCACCACTGCTCGCACCTCTCCTATCTGCACACCATCATAGATGCCATTGATGGAGGTCCACTGGGTCTCTCCATTTGCGTATGTTCGGCTGAGCCTCGCCTTGAAAGGGATGTCGGCAGTGATCTTGCGGCCCTCCATGCGCGCTGAGCAAGAGTGGTTGGGTGGCACTGTTAGCTGTACGGACACCTCATGGCTGAGAGATTCTACCAGGGTGGTGCCACGATTGAACTGAAAGGTCTTTTCTCCAGTGAACTCTACTCCAGCTGTACCAATCAGTGGTATCTTGGCGGTGATGCCTGCTGTGATGCCAAGCATGGTGGAGCGGCCAATATTCCAGGTGCTCTCCACCTCTGTGGTCTTGGAGATTGTCACTGTCTTGGTCACAGTCTGGCAGTCATTGTTGGTGACACTGGAGAGCCTCATGGTCTCTGGTGGGTAATGGAAGAGTTCAACTTCATCGATACCATACTCAACATGGGAGATATGCTGGGTGTAGACATCTCGGTTAATTGCCAAAACTTGGTATTTCTTGTACCAGTACTCATCACCTTCCCAAGGCAGGAAGAAAGCTTCAAACTGAGGTACAACTTTGCCAAGTCCATACTTGTTTTTACCTACAAAGATGCCAACACCACCACATGTTCTGACAGCATGGTTGGGAACTGAACCATATGACCCATCAAGCCACTCCACAAACTCAAAGTTGTCTACATTGAGTAAGACTTCAAACTCGGGGGCATGATATTCTCTGTTACCATAAGGGTAGTTGCAGTATGGGCCTTTGCTGGGCGTGTAGAAACCTGCTTCACAGTTGTACTTGCAGATATAATCAGTGCGCTTGGTGTAGCCATTGTAGATACCAACAGCACCATTGGGAAGAGAGCCATCCCATGCGGTCCAGTTAAGATTGATGTTGTCACCAAACATATGTGAATAGCTGACTGGTTCCTGAAGCTCTGGTGGTGTTAGGGGGCCAATGGCTGGAGCATTGCTGGAGAGAGCTGGGACTTTACCTTCTAGAAGAGGGTTTAGAAGAGATGCTGCATTGAAAAAAAGAGATAAAATCACTTTAAAATCAAAGCACTTTAGATTATTGACTGCCTTTTTAGAGTGAGAGAAAAAAAGAAAAAAACTTTTCTTAAATCAAACACAATAAAATGACAGTTTTATAAATGCATCATTAATGTCATTTTAAATCAATATAACTGTTCATATAAATGAAATATTAAATAATTTACATTTCTCTATATGTGATGTTTTCTCTACTATCTTTTTCAGGTTGCTTGGTGGTTTCTCAGCAGCGAGGGCACAGAAAACCCCCAGTTGGAATACAGCAATGACAGCTAACACCTTCATCTGTAAAGGAAATATAAAATTGATCACATTATTAATAATCTATAAATTACACAGTAATTTTTAGACTATTGACTGCTTACAACTGAAATTGTCTTATATGAGATACTTAAGAGACTTTGTTTTTGAATAAAGAAATACTAATAATTCTGCCTCTACTGTATATAGTTTGGTAAAAAAAAAAAAATGCACATACCTTAGCAGTCTGATCCCTCTGTGCAGATCCTCCTGACTGTTCAGCCTTATATAGCACATTTATGGTCTCTTAAGTCATAAACCACAGTCCTCATATCACACTTTCAGGTCTCACTATTAAAGTGGCAACTCAACATAATATACAGTACAAAAGGAAAAAGAAAAAATTTAATGTTTTTTACACATTATAGATTTTCATGTTTAGGTAAAAATGTTTTTATTGAGGTCACTACTGATAGACCATTTTGTATATCATTGTCTGCCTAATTATGTTCCATTTACTGTATACATAAACATACATATACATATATACATACACAGTTTTGCCTTCCGTGCCTAATTCACTAAATAGTTCATCTTTCTCAGCATGTGTGTCCACCTTCCTGCCACTCAGTATTACATGCATGATAATTGGGCCAATTTTGAGGTTGATTAGCTCCTCCGGACAATCATAAAAGGTCTCCTGATTTCAGGGTAATTGGAACTGATTATATTCCCAGATTATCCTGTAGTGTGGGTTGTCAAAAATCCAATTTTTACCCCTCTAATCTACCCCAAGTGCAATCGAGGGCGCCCTAATTGTGAATTGTAAATATGAAACATGTTCAATATTTATGACTCAGGATCATGTAGTGTGGGGTGGAGGCTGATTCTGTGTAAGATGCCACATTAACATTGTGCCTGAAAGAACATCAAACAAAGAGAGCTGAGCTGAACTCAACATGACAGTGTGTACAAGAGAAATTAAAAGCGTGGTGGCTAAATGGTGAGTGAGGTGGACTTGTGGTAACAGAATGAGTGTCTTTATAATGTGTGCTGTTGTGGCTTAATCTACATCCTTTTCTTTTTCATAGCATTTTTTGAGCAGAAAGCTCTCACAACTATCATTGCAATGATTTCGCTGTTATCCGCCATGTTTGTTTACATCTAGTTCATGAGAAACTCCCACTTGGTCTCACAATATTGCAGTTCGTGAGAAACTCCTACAAGGATTCGAGGCTCGGAGCTGCTGGTCAGGTGTGCTACTCGTAAAGTGTGTGGTGATTTGATTCAGGGCAGATTGTGTAGTTTTGGGTGCTTTTATGACTTACAAAAGATATGTATTAATGAGAAATATAATGTGTGAGCTGTATCGCATTTTCAACATTGTTTAGGATTGTTTTTTGTTTAGGAAAATGTCTTTTATGTTTATGCAAAAATTACTTGTATTCCCTCATATTCTATTTAAACTTATATCAACTATTTCTGTCATATACAGGATGATATCAGAACACTATAACCACGTACCTAACAATAAGAGAAACAATGACACTAGCAAGACATCATAGTATATACAGGGGTTAGACAATGAAACTGAAACACCTGTCATTTTAGTGTGTGAGGTTTCATGGCTAAATTGGATCAGTCTGGTGGCCAATCTTCATTAATTGCACTTTGCACCAGTAAGAGCAGAGTGTGAAGGTTCAATTAGCAGGGTAAGAGCACAGTTTTACTCAAAATATTGCAATGCACAACATTATGGGTGGCATACCAGAGTTCAAAAGAGGACAAATTGTTGCTGCACGTCTTGCTGGCGCATCTGTGACCAAGACAGCAAGTCTTTGTGTCTAAATATTATTGAGCCACTTTGGGGTGTTTTGGAGGAGCGAGTCAGGAAACGGTTTCCTCCACCAGCATCACGTAGTGACCTGGCCACTATCCTGCAAGAAGAATGGCTTAAAATCCCTCTGACCACTGTGCAGGACTTGTACAGTATATGTCATTCCCAAGACGAATTGACACTGTATTGGCCGCAAAAGGAGGCCCTACACCATACTAATAAATTATTGTGGTCTAAAACCAGGTGTTTCAGTTTCATTGTCTAACCCCTGTATAATTTGCAGTATAATTAATCTAACTGCAGCAACAATGTACATTTTCCTTATTCTCAACATTTACTTTTAAGGTAATCAAAATACAAATTAATTGCATTTTATCATCCCAGAATAATATTTATATTGATATAAATCTAATAATGTAATTAAGAAATATGTTATGTTGCTCTGAGTATGATGTTTTTAGATTGCTTAACTGTTTCTCAGTAATGATGTCACAGAGAACAGTTGCTGTAGTTATGACAGCAAAATGTTTAATCTGTAAAGGACATTTCATGCTTTTTTAAAGTTGGTAGATAGACTAATCATCACAAAAATTGCAAAAAATAGTAATCATCTGTACATGATGCAGTTCTTGTACTTCTATTGGTAGCAAAATGTAAATAAAATAGCATTTTATTGTCCAAGAACAGCAGGGGGCACCGAGAGATACATCTTGGTACTTATGTCAACATAGCACTTTCACTATGAAGTAATAATTTGCCTAGTCAGCCTGAAAACTGTAGTGAGCATGTAGATGTCTCTGCTGCTCAGTATGCCTTACATCATGAATAGTTTATTTTCTCTCCACACCTCCCTCCTGCATTCAGGTAAAGGATATTTTTTACTGAAGGTCTCGCTGGTTCTTAGACCTGGATACAGAACACACAAAAACTGTAACCTGATCTTTTTGTTCTAGTTTACCAGCCATTGATATATTTTATTAACTCTTTGTGATCATGCTTTGCTTTACCTTTCACATCTCTGACATGCCTGCTGACCTGTTTAAAAGCTTTTGTTCATGACTGAAAGTTTTCTTCAGTCATCCATTACTGCTCACTGGAGCATCCTTTTGATTACATTTTATTCTGGTTTGATTGATTTATTCTGATTCTTCTGCCTGATGGATGGTCTGCTTTACTAGCCCTGACCTTTCTTTGCTTCTTGTGTGCCAAAACCACATTTAAAACTCTAGACATGTTGTTAGCTGTGCTCTGCATGATATAATGATGCAAAGACCCACCCGGATGGGCAAGAAACTGAGCAGTCAGTTGTTTAACTGCTTTGTCCTCTGATCATAAATAACTTTGTGTTAATGTTGATACTCTGTTTCATTCCAAGAATATGGTTAATACCATATGTTTACATGCAAACACACTAAGTTATCAGGTCAATATCAGGCTGTACAGTATATGTCCAAAAATAAATTTCATGTAATTAGGGAATTCAGCAACACAAGGTCCATGTAGACAGCATATCATGCACAAACATATATGATATCTTTGAAAAGGATTATCAATAGAATGGGATGTTCTGGAGCAGCTGCAGATAGAAGTGATACCACCATGCAATTGCAAATGATATAAAACCACACAGTATTAGAGTGCAGAGAAGTGTAACTGTGTGTTGTGATGAAGCTGCAACTAATACAATTGGGATGAGTTAGTTTATAGTCCAGAACAAATAATTCAGTATCAATACTGGACTTCACTAATGCTTGTGTGGCTGAATACAAGTATATCCTCTCAGCAATGTTCCAACATATAGAGTAAACATCTGGAGAGTAGGTTTCCACGTTTGGTAGTTAAGTGTATATTCTGCATTTTTGTGGGTACTAGTGTTTTTTTTTCAGCCTTTATGTCATAAAAGTGATTCCAGTACAAATGCATGCTACTGTAGCTATGTCGAAAAAGTATTCCTCTTTCAATGGGCTAAAAGTCAGAAGAGGTCCATGGTTTTTGCTGTCTTTACTCTGTGATGGAGATGCATGAGTGCTTTTTTGCCACAAGGATGCTGGATTTTGCTGCACTTCTGAATGGATAAATAAAATATGCCCTTACTCTCCCCCAGCCCTCTCCTCTCACTCAGATGAAATGCCCTAGTAAATTTTCCCTCATGTGGAATAATGGCAAAGGTGTGCTCAGTATCACCCTGTTATCTTTCTCCTCCACTTTGGAAGTACCTCAGTGTTGCCAGTATTTAGGCTAATGCACCAGCCATGGGATTCATCTGAATTCATGCTAGAATTTCTACATGAAATGTACTAAAGCAAGTCCTTCACATCACATCACAAATCACATGATGGTAGACCAGGCTGGTGAGGGCATTTAACTGTGGCGGGGCAGAATGAGATCATATTTGCTCTAATCTAAGCCTAAGGTCTTGGAAATGTGACTCCATTGTAAATACCCAAGTCAGAAACAGTGGGGACAGTATGAATAGTGCAAATAAAAAACTTCCACTGTAATCAATCAGAGCCCAAAATATTTCAAGTCCATATAAATCCACTCCTCTATTTCAGGAATGCAACACATTCCAATGTAAAGCTTTAACCTGTTTGTAATGTTGCCATTCCATATCACAACAGATATTTTAGCACCAAGGAGACCAGATGAAGTGTGTCAGGTGTGCAACAGGATAGGGTTATCATATTTTCTTTTTGTTTAAAGATTCTCCACACATTATCTATTTGGGACAGGTCATGACTGCAGACAGTGAGTCCAGTAGCCATACACTCTTCTTCTGCAGCTGTGCCTTTGTAATGTGTGCAGGATGTGGTTTTGCATTGTTTTGTGTGCTTGAGGTTAGAAAAGATGTTATCCTGAATGAAGCACAAATTGTTCTAAAATACTTTTCAGTGTAATTGTAAATGGAATTGTGTAAGTGTAAATGACCTTTGCCAAAGGCACTGACACAAGCACTTAACATGACAGTCTGGCTTTTGGCCTTGCTACTCATAACAGTCTGGATGGTCCTTTTCATCTTTGGTCTAGAGCACACAGCATCCATTTCTTCCATAAAAGATCTGGAATACTTATTCATCTGACCACAATGTGAAAGACAAAAAACAAATAAATATAAATACTAGAATCCAAAATAAGTAGGGAAATATAGTTTGACAAAATGAACTTGGAAACAAGAATGTAAACTTTCGCAATTAGTCATGACAAATGCCGTCATCGCTTCGCGATGGTAGGCTGCACAGACGAGCCACTTCTCTTTAGTGCCACCTGTCTCTGGTTGCTTGTAGCAGGCTAGCATCTGATAATCCAGTACCTGTCTTGATGTTATTCATCCAGGTTATTCTTGGTCTTCCATGTCTTCGGACTCCCTCCACAAGGCCAGTCATAACACTTCCTTCAATGCTCTCATGTGCGTGCCTCATCACATGACTGAAGTAACGTACAGTGTATCACAAAAGTGAGTACACCCCTCACATTTCTGCAGATATTTAAGTATATCTTTTCATGGGATTTTTTTTTTTCCAACACTGAAAAAATGACACGTTGACACAATGAAAAGTCTTTGTGCAGCCATTAATGTCTAAACCATCGGCAACAAAAGTGAGTACACCCCTAAGGGACTACACCCCTAAATGTCCAAATTGAGCACTGCTTATCATTTTCCCTCCAAAATGTCATGTGACTCATTAGTGTTACTAGGTCTCAGATGTGCATAGGGAGCAGGTGTGTTCAATTTTGTAGTACAGCTCTCACAATCTCTCATACTGGTCACTGAAAGTTCCAACATGGCACCTCATGGCAAAGAACTCTCTGAGGATCTTAAAAGACGAATTGTTGCGCTACATGAAGATGGTCAAGGCTACAAGAAGATTGCCAACACTCTTAAACTGAGTGGCCAAGATCATCCAGCATTTTAAAAGAGCCAGGTCCACTCAGAACAGACCTCGCGTTGGTCGTCCACATGCTGAATATCACATCCAAGATGCAGGACTGCTGTCAGCATTGCTGCAGAGATTGAAGAGGTGGGGGGTCAACCTGTCAGTGCTCAGACCATACTACATCAAATTGCATGGCTGTCACCTCAAGAAGGATGCCTCTTCTGAAGTCTGTACACAAGAAAGCCCGCAAACATGTCATTTGGGACATGGATTAATAGAACCATGTCTTATGGTCTGATGAGACCAAGAAAAATATGTTTGGTTCAGATGGTCTCAAGTATGTGTGTACAAAGTTAAGTGAAAGATAAGTGTATCATGCCTACAGTCAAGCATGGTGGTGGGAATGTCATGGTCTGGGGCTGCATGCAGCAGGTGTTGGGGAGTTGAACTCCAATATGTACTTTGAAATAATGAAGCAGAGCATGATCCCCTCCCAGGGCAGTGTTCCAGCATGATAATGACACCAAACACACCTCTAAGACGACCACTGCTTTATTGAAGAGGCTGAGGGTAAAGGTGATGGACTGGCCAAGCATGTCTCCAGACCTAAACCCAATAGAACATCTTTGGGGCATCCTCAAGTGGAGTGCAAAGTCTCGAATATCGGTCAGGTCTGTGATGTCATGGAGGAGTGGAAAAGCATTCCAGTGGCAACCTGTGAAGCTCTGGTAAACTCCATGCCCAGGAGAGTTAAGGCAGTTCTGGAAAATAATGGTGGCCACACAAAATATTGCCACTTCAGGAACTTTCACTAAGGGGTGTACTCACTTTTGTTGCCGGTGGTTTAGACATTAATGGCTGTATATTGAGTTATTTTGAGGGAAGAATAAATTTACACTTATATAAGCTGCACACAGGCTACTTTTCATTGTGTCAAAGTGTCATTTTGTCAGTGTTGTCCCATGAAAAGATATACTTAAATATCTGCAGAAATATGATGGGTGTACTCACTTTTGTGATACACTGTAACTTGCAGGATTTAATGTGCATCAGTAACTCCTTTTGAGGTCTAACCATCTCATAGACTTGCTCAGTGGTCATCATCTTCATCCATGAGATCTTCATCAACTTCCTGATGCACTTGTTCTCAAAAGCCTGAATATGTCTTTCTTCCTCTTTCTTCAATGTCCAGGTTTCACATCCATATGTAACTACTGGTCAGACCAAGAGTTTGGTGTTGGTGCTAATTGACTTGCTTTTCCACATCTTTGTCAATTTGACTATCACCAACATGCCCATGGCCATTCTTGACTTCACTTCACTGGCAGAGTCTGCAGCTTTTGTTACTCTGCATCCTAATCCTTATATGTGAAAGAGTCTACTTGCTCCAGAAGTCTTCCTTCGACTGTGATCTTATATCACATTTGTCATCACATTTGTTTTAGCTGCATTGATCTGCATGTTATATTCCTTTGCAGCCTTCTCAGTGCGACTCACCAGCTCTTCTAGGTGTTCTTTCGATGTGGCCAATAAGACAGTGTCATCTGAATATCTGAGATTGTTAATAGTCCTTCCACCAATCTTGAATCATCCCATAAATCCCTGTAGTGCTTTCCTCATCACTTGTTCTCCAAAGATGTTGAATAAACATGGTGAGAGGTTACATCATTGACAAACTCCTTGTCTTATGCTTGAACCATGCTGATGTGTGGCTGTCCTGACGGCTGCACACTGCTGACTGTACAAATTTCTCAGCAGCTGGATCAGGTGTGAGGGGAAACCCATCTCCAGCATGGTTATCCACAACTGGTCATGTTGTACCATGTCAAATGCCTTTGTGAAATCAATAAAACAGAAATATAGTTCCTGGTTCCTTTCTCTTGCTTTCTCCAAGATGATCCGGAGGTTTGTGTTCTGATCCTGAGTGCCTCTTCTTGGTCTAAATCCAGCTTGTTCTTGGGTTATCTCCCCTTCCAGCTTAGACTGCATTCATTTTAATATCACTCTCAACAAGATCTTGCTAGCATGTGAAACCAGTGCAATGGTCCTGTAGTTCTTGCACTGGAGCAAGTCTCCTTTCTTGGGCAGTGGGATGAAAAGTGATTGCGTCCATTCTTCTGGCCAGATTCCAGTTTCCCAAACTTCCATACAGACCTCATGGAGCTTATTCAATGTTGTCTCTCCACCAAACCTGAGCAGTTCAACTGCTATGTCATCTGGACTGGATGCCTTTTGTGTAGCCAGTTCTAACATAGCACACTTGATTTCTTCCTTCAGTGGTGGTGATTCCTTTTCTTGAACATCATTCTGAATGTTATCTTCTGCACCACTGTATAGTTCCTCACAGAAGTTTTCCCATCATTGACACACCTTCTTTGGTTCCACAAGTTTCATGCCATCTTTGTTCTTGATGGCTACTGTGCGAGGCTGGATTGGTTTGGTGAGCTTCTTTACTATCTGGAATACAGGTCTGCTGTTCTCTTTCTTTGCATTTTCTTCCAGCTCACTGCATTTTGTCCAACTCAGCTTGCTTATCTCTCACAAATAGTATGAACATTTTATTACATACCGTATATGTTCTTCAGAAGAAATGCTTTTACACCTGGATATCACCACATGTTCATCACCACAAGTTCACAAAAAATGGCTACATTAGTAAATCTAAATGTGGGACAGACCTCAAACTTCCAATGTGCAAGATTCAAGTGAAAATGAGAAGAAAAAAAAACACAACCAAGCCAGTAGACTAAATATGACCTGGTGATCATACCACTTAAACATCAGGAACTAATTTCAGCAATTATCAAAGAAGATTCAGAAAAATTAAAAGGAGAAAGAAAGCAAAGTGGATGACAGATGATTAAATGAAGATGGCAACAAAGAAAAAAGAGGCCAAAGTCAATAAAGATTAAGGTATTTTAAGGGAACTACGTCAAAATCACAGAGAGCTTCCAAGAAGACATGTACAAAACTACAGCAAGATCTGTAAACATTCTGAAGTTCGAAACAAATGTGAAAAAGGAAGACTGTTTTCCAAAAATCCAACATTGAGTTAGTATGCAAAGGGATGTCAATAGACGAGTCATTACTGATGAATCAAAGAAAAACAATCGAACAAACACAAAGAAGACCTCTACTAAAAATCTGATGTGCAAGCAGGATTCAGGAAAGGCAAAGTAAGAAGAGATATAATTGCAGATGTATGCTGGATTATGGAAAAGGTGAAGTAATTCAAGAAGAAAGTTAACATGTTCATTGATTACAGCACAGCCTTTATCTCTGTTGACTGCACAAGATTATTATTATGGAGTGTCCTCAGGAAGACAGCAATACCAGTGAATATCTGTTCTAACGAGGAGTCTACATTGATCAATAAGTCACAGTCAGGACAAAAAATTGACAAACACACTGGTTCAATGGACTCACTGGCAAAGGAGTGCAAGACTGTATTCAGCCATACCTGTTCAACCTGTACACTGAACATATGAAAGAAGTCTTGTAAGGAAAGTTAAAGAACAGATAAACTTCACCTCAATATGAACAGGAGTTGAAATCAACTTGACAGAACTTAGCAATAATAATAACAATAATAATTGTTCATCGATTTGTGGAATCAAATTCAACAGTGTTCTACATAGAACTACATACAGTCCAAGACATTCTTCATTAACGATTTCATAATATAAAATACCATTTATGTAAGAAAATGGTTTATTGCCATTTGATGAATCTTTAAAACACTATTTCCTTTACTGAAGAACTTTTAAAATCAATTTGTAACCCTTAAACATTCCACTCAAACATTTGCTAGAGCACTTTAAAGTCACTGTATCTTCTTGAAGAAGGTGTTGCACTTAATACAATGTAATTTTGCCATCTCTACCAATTGGTAGAAGTATGGTAGGGTAAAAAACATCCACTAGAAGTCATTAGAAATGCTACATTTTCTTGTCTGAATGCGAACCAGCAGCTTCTTTTCAACCACAATGAATAAACTGGATCAAATACTGAAGAACCATTAATGCAGACAAATGAGTGTGGTGTATAAAAGGTAACAAAATTAGCTATGTTATTGCAGTTTTTGTATTTGTAGTTTATGTTCTGATAAAGTGCAACTCACTTTTTGTTTAAAGTGTACATTAAAACATTGACTGTTTTATTATTGCTCCCCAACCCACCCAAAAAAGATTCAGTTTCTTCTTTATTGGTGAGGATGGTGGGATTTCAAGGTTGTTAAAGCCGGGGTGGTAGTGGGGATAAGCTCCCACTCCCTATAAATGCTCTCTATGGTGTGCATCTCAAATAGCCTCTGACAACCAAGTCCAGCTCCTGGCCATCTCGTGTGGCTTAGCTATAGCTACTAGCTATTCCAAACCTCCGCTGCCTTGTGGCATACCCTTCCATGGGAAAGGCTAAGGGAGTAAAGCCCTACAGAAATTCCAGAGCTGGAGTCCCTAAGGCAGCCTGACAATGTATCGTCAACACCAGCAACTCCTGTGCCGCAGCTGGAGCAAAGCTGTACTGACTCTGTCTTTCCCTTGAATCCTTCAGGTGCATGGAGAGGGGGGGACTGCTGCATGGGCAACAGCTGGCCCTCCATATAATCTTGTCCATGCTCTGTAGCTCAGCTGGAGAGGACACTCCAGCGTCATCGCATGATGGCGACTCAACATGGAGGGGACAGTTACCGGTTATAAGCTCATCCGATTGGCGAAGGAAACGAGCACCAGGGGCCTCCTTCAACGCCTCACTGGACAGCTACCTCCCGCCTCAAGCTAGGCAGCCCCCAGCCAGTAAGGTGCTGTCCTGCCATGGCTTACCTGCCCCACTGGGTGCGTGGGGATTAGAGAGGCATCTCTTGAAAAGTGGGCCACAAAACACTTGCACCAGGCAAAGCAAAGAAAACTCAACACAACTCTTTGTTTCACTAGCTGGAATGTCAGGACCATGTGTCCTAGACTCAATGCAGATTTGCAGCAGATGGACAATGCAAGGAAGACTGCCGTCATCGACAGAGAACTCTCTCATCTAAATGATGTCATAGCTGCCTTACAGGAGACCCAACTAGCTGACAATGGCACCATCAAAGAAGCTAACTACACCTTTTATTGGCAAGGGAAACCCCCAGACCAAGTGAGGCAGCACGGTGCTGGCTTTGCGGTGAAGACCACGCTTGTCAGCTTCATCAAACCTCCCACAGCAGGCACAGAGAGACTCCTCACCCTCTGTCTGTCAACATCCTCTGGCCCAGTCAACATTCTCAGTGTGTAGGCACCAACCCTCTATTGCACCACCAAGTAGATTGAAGGATAAGTTCTACCAAGCCCTTGATGAAGCAAAATCAAGGATCCCCAGCACTGAAGGTCTTTACCTTCTTGGAGACTTCAATGCAAGAGTAGGGGCTGACCACGAGGCCTGGCCCACCTGCCTCGGAAGCTTTGGAAGGGGCAAGATCATTGAGAACAGCCAGAGACTACTTGAGATTTCATGCTACCACGGTCTCTGCGTGACCAACACCTTCTTCAAGTGCAAAGAGATCCACCAGGTGTAATGGAGGCACCCGCACTCTAGTCACTGGCACTAGCTGGACCTAGTCATCACCAGAAGATCAGACACTGGCAACATCTTCCTCACTCGCAGCTACCACAGTGCAGACTGTGATACGGATCACACCCTTGTGGCAAGCAAGGTGCGCATAGAGGTTGCACCACTCAAAGAAAAAGAAAGAAAAAGGGCCAACCATGCATCAACACCTGCTGCACCAGCAACCAAGAGAAAACCCAGCAGTTCATCCTCAGGCTGGAGGACACCCTCAGCGAGGAAGCGTCAGCAGATAACACCACTGATTCAAAGTGGCCCCGCCTCTGAGACACTGTATACAATTCCACCATCATTGTCTACGGAAAGAAAGAATGGAAAAATGCTGACTGGTTCGAGGCATATTGGGAGGATATGGAGGCCATAATTGAGGTGAAGAGGAAAGCTCTACTGGCGTACAAGGCCAAGCCCAGCCCCAGTACACTACAAGCCCTAAGGACTGCCAGGAACAAAGCCCAGCAGACTGTCCGCCACTGTGCCAACACCTATTGGCTGAACCTCTGAAGGCATTCAGTCAGCTGCCGAGACAGGCAATGCAAGAGGGATGTACATCAAGAAGGCAACGGGTCCAATCCCATCTAAGACCGCCCCCCTCAAATCCAAGACAGGAGATGTCATTACTGACCAGGAGCAGATGCAACGGTGGACCGAGCACTACCTCGAGCTGTACGTGACGCAGAACACTGTAACCGACACCACTCTCAACGCCATCCCAGACCTGCCAGTCATGGAGGAGCTAGACATCCCACCCACTGTGGAAGAGCTCAGTAAAGCCATCGACTCCCTCAAATGTGGGAAGGCACCTGGGAATGATGGAATCCCCCCAGAGGTCCTGAAGAGCAGGAAACCAGTCCTGTTCCTACTACTACATGACCTCCTTTGCCTCTGCTTGGATCAGGGTTACATCCCCCAGGACATGCGAGATGCCAACATTGACACCTTGTACAAGAACAAAGGAGACCGGAGCGACTGCAACAACTACTGGGGCATCTCCCTTCTCAGCATAATTGGCAGTGTTCGCAGGTGTTGTGCCTGCAGACCCTTGCCTCCTGTGTCTACTCAGAGTCCCAGTGTGGCTTTAGGGCCAGCCAATCCACAGTAGACATGATCTTCTCACTATG
This sequence comes from Crenuchus spilurus, assembly GCA_036984385.1. Lineage (NCBI taxonomy): Eukaryota > Metazoa > Chordata > Actinopteri > Characiformes > Crenuchidae > Crenuchus > Crenuchus spilurus. The sequence goes on along the minus strand of BRDA01013236.1, from coordinate 40,297 downwards.
CCAGCTGTAGGAGAAGTGTCAGGAGCAGCATATGCCACTCTACATTGCCTTCATCAACCTTACAAAGGCATCTGACCTGGTCAGCAGAATCAGACTCTTCAGTTTGTTGCGGAAGATTGGCTGCCCTCAACATCTGCTTGCAGTGGTCATGTCCTTCCACGAGAACATGCACAGCACGGTCTGCTACAACGGTGAAACATCTGAGGCCTTTTCAGTCAGCAGTGGAGTAAAGCAGGACTGTGTCCTTGCACCTACACTCTTCGGCATCTTCTTCTCCATGCTCCTCCAATATGCCTTCAAGGACTGCAGCGAGGGTGTCTACATCCACACCAGGTCTGATGGGAAGCTCTACAACATCGCCCACCTTCAGACCAAGACTCAGTGAGTTGCTCTTCGCTGATGATGCAGCCTTGACATCACACACTGAAGATGGACTTCAGCAGCTCGTCAGTCGCCTCTCCCACGCCTGCAAGGAGTTTGGGCTTACCATCAGCTTGAAGAAGATGAACGTCATGACACGTACCTCAGGTCTACCATCTCCAGCTCGCTGTTCATCGACTCGGAGATTAGTAGTAGAATCACCAAGGCAGCCGTAGTCATGGCTAAACTGAATCAGAAAGTGTGGAACAACTCCAGCCTCACTGAGACTAGGCTGCGGGTGTACCAAGCCTGCATGCTTAGCACACTCCTTTATGGCAGCGAGACATGGACCACCTATGCGAGGCATGAAAGGAAACTAAACAGCTTCCACATGCAGTACCTGCAGCGCATATTGCCGATCAGGTGGCAGGACAAGGTTCCCCACACTGAGGTGCTGAAACGAGCCAACATGAGTAGCATGCACACAGCACTCAGTGAGAGACATCTCCGAAAGACCTCCTTTAAGGCGAGCTGGCTATAGGCCAAAGAACAACTGGGTGCCCAAAACAACGCTTCAAAGATGTTTGCAAGAAGGACATGAAGCTGTGCAGTATTGATCCCAACTCATGGGAGAGCCAGGCAGACGACCGCCCCTCCTAGCGACTTACATCAGACGCAGAGGCAGAGTGAAATGTGACTGCCACCCAGAAGCGAGCCAGGCAGAAGCAGCAGCAACAGCATCTCCAACAGCCATCTGCCTTCACATGCATCAATTGTGGCAGGGACTGCCACTCACAAGTCGGACTGCACAGCCATTCCCGGCGATGCAGATAGACTCACAAGTGCTACACCATTGTCTCCCGACAACGATGGTGAGGATGTTAAGAGTGGGTTTAGAGTGATTAAGAAGGGTTAAGAGTGTATCATATTCAATAGGCGTGACATAACTTCATTTAAAAGGGCAGTCTAATGTGATGTTTTCATAAGATTTATATTTTATATCTGATATTTTGCTTGAATGCTTATTTTTTACACCATGATTTTAGTAAATCTATCCATTTTCAATTGAAATTGCTTTCATATAACTCAGTGATTTCATCTACACCTATTTTCCAGTGATAAAAGCTGACCTAAACATCTACAAAAGGAAGAAACGCTGGTGTCCTTGTACGAATGAAATTTGCACATTAGGTTTTCTTACACCCACCCTCCAACAAAAACAAACCTGCCAGTATAACATCTCAGCTGACTTCTCTGCTTTCCCTACTGGTGTTCTGGTTTTAGAAATGTTGACCTTAACAAAGGGCACAAAACTAATAACCATTTGGATTCAATCATTTTTAAAGAGCTTCATTTCAATCTAGTTCACATGAATCTGGTTAATGTGCACTTACCTACAATAAAAAATAGGATATCATTTTGCAGTGCTGTACAATTAAAAATTTCCAGTTAAAGAAATATTCTAACACTCATCACCATAATCTATATCTGCACAATTGTACTGTCAAGAATGTAAAAGTAGATAATGATTTAAAAGTATTGTTTAAAAGTGGTTTTGGTATCATTTCTAAGTACAGAGAAACTTTGTTAATCTCGTGCGTGTTACAGACTGGGCTGAAAAAGGTATTACATTGACATTAACTTTCCTCAATGACAGAGACTTTCACACATAGTGCCTTAATTGTGTCTCTAAATGACCACACTCTCAGTGCCATTAATTAATTACAGGACCATTTGTGTCCATTTGTGTGCAGAGTGGATCCTAATGGCACAGAGCATTTCTACTGTGAATTGCACATTTAGTCTGTACAGCTTCTTTAATTTTCATTATGAATTATCACTAAAACATTAGATTCTTACTTCATTCTCAGTTGTCTACATTTTTGATAGGCTCACAGCAAATCACACTACCTTAAACCACACTGACTAGTCCACATTGATATCTTAATTTAGATCTAGTCTGAGTGGGTTGAGATATGTTTAGGTGATGTATTTTGATGGAAACAACTGTTATTTGGGGTGGTCATTAAGTTCTAGTGTTTGAAATATTGACTGAGTCATTTATTTTGAACTGTAGTAAACTAGGCACCAAATCTAATATACTAGTGCCTCTTTAAAAATTAGAATATTGCGAAGAATTAAAATATCAAACTCCAAATGATATATTCTAATATTTCATATTACATATTCAGATAATATCAGACGCTGAAAATTTCATTTCACAGACCAACAGTAACACAAAAAATGTTACAAATATCACTTTGAATGTAATGAATAAAATTTATTTTAGAAAAATTATTTAAAATCATGAACACAAAACTTCATGCATCCGCAGTGATGCGGGCTCTGTACCGTCTGTCTTGGTGAAGAAGGAGCTGAGCCAGAAGGCAAAGATCTGTTTACTGGTCATTGTACGTTCCAAACCTCACCTGGTCCTGAGCTTTGGGTATAGACTGAGATTGCATGTACAAGTGACTGAAATGATCTTTTTTATAGGGTGTCAGGGCTCCCCCTTAGAGATAGGGTGAGGAATTCAGACATCCAGGAAAGGTCGCTGCTCCTCCATGTCAAGAGGAGCCAGATGAAGTGGTTCAACCACCTGGTTAAGATGCCTCCTGGACGCTTCTCTGGTGAGGTGTTCCTAGCATGTCCAACTGAGAGTAGACTCCGCAGGAAGACCCAGGACACGCTGGAGAGATTATAACTCTTGGCTGGCCTTGGAATCCTCCCATAAGAGCTAGAAGAGGTGGCTATGGAGAGGGATGTCTGGTCCACTTTACTTGGGTTGTTACCCCCACGACACGGACATGGATAATGGATGGATGGATGAAAAACTGAATGGTATTGATGAAGTTTGTAACAAACTAACATTACTGTGGTTGCAGTATTAACATAGTGTAGTTTGGTAAAGAATGATTAATAGTATATGGACATAAAAACATTCAAAATCATTCCCTATTAGATAAGTAAAGCCAGCCATGTTGTAGTGTTGTCCATATTCAGCAAAAACATCACAACAATAAGTATTATATTTGTCCAGTCAGTTCATCATATAGCAAATGCTATGTAGAGAATAGAGAATGAGTTACAGAACTTTATTTGACATGTAAATGTATTTAATATTCCCTGGCATTGTGACAGATTGGCTCCTTTACAAATATAAATAATTTCACTAAAATAACATACATCAGGTTTAAAACAGACTGAACCCTGCAGCCAGTCAGCATTTCTGTCACTGAAGGGGGGAGTTACTTCTCTTTCCTCTCTCCTAAAACTCTGCTGCTCACACAGAGAAGTGATGAGGCTGTCTTGTACTTTATCAAAAATACATGGCTTTTTGTCTTCTAACACATTTGCATAGTGCAGCTGCGAGGATACCTGCCTGCCCACATTTATGCACGTATGACTCACTGAAAAAGTGCAGATTTCATCCTGGAAGCAAGACAAATGAATTAAATAAGTAGATTGATCTCACTTTCACAGATAATTATATCTCTCATCAAACTTCTCATTTTACTTCTCAAACAGACATGACGCATGACAGATAACATATAGAATAAGATTTCACTTTTATTAAGCATACCCTCTAATCACCAGTCACGACACATATTCCATCATAAAGTTTTACACATTTAAATTCAACATAATGCCATACAACTGTCAGGAACAAATGCAGGAAGGTGGACACACTTGTTTACCAGTTTACTTGTATAAACAGATAATGACACACAAGGGCTGCAAACACGTGCAAACCAATGAGCTGGGAGTGACGAGGGCAGGGTTGTGGCTACACAGCTGTCAGAACGAGGTGGAACTGAATGAGCAAACGTGTACAAATTAAAAAAGAACTCTTTTACTGTATAAAAGGTTGAATTTACAGAAAAGCCGTTCAATGGTTGCAAAGGCAGTGGTGAACAGCAAGGCAAAACCTCAGTGTATATGATGAACAGGGCTAAGACAAAAAACAGTCAGGAGTACAGACACGGATCAAAAACCAGAACAAAGCAAACAACCAGAATCCAAAAAGGGCAGAGACCAAAAACAGAGTGGATAAACCAGAGTAAACGGATCAAAAACAGACCAGGCAAAACGTAAGAGAAAACACGGCTTGGTAAGGTACAGGGAATGTGGCAATACTTCACGTCTAACAAACATTTCAACAAAGCTAATGTGTGTAACACAATGGTAATAAAGTTGTTTCTTCCTTCTTCCTAGAATGAAATGTCACTAAGGCTGCATCTGAAATCATCGACTTCCTTATTACTTAGTAGGCAAATGCATCAAGTGAGAATGATTAATGTATCTGAATTCACAGTATTCATCAGGCAACATGCGAAAAGTATCCCGATTACCTACTGACAGACATTTCGAAGTACGCGTCCACAGCACACTGTGATTCAACAGGAGCTGGGGAGGCGTTTGAAGCTGAGAGGTTTCGTGTAAGTGAAAGTATGCTATGCAGAACACCAAATAACATTATTAGAAGCTTTGTGGAGTCCATTCAAGCCCATTTTGTTGAGGTATTATGAAATTTGACAGTGTGATGTCACTACACCAAAGAATGTTGGAAAGATGGCAGATGTAGAGCATCCAAGGTTGCCTGGATACTACACACTTGAAAAAGCCTACTGCTTGACTGATCGAGTAGTGCATACTGGTTTAAATGTAGTATGTACAGTCTAAGTGTGTGATTTCAGCCTAAGAATACTATCACTGAAAGTCACAAGTGATATAACACGTCAGACTATCTAATAGACAGATTTATTTCAGAAGACAAGCCATTCAGTGAATCATTTACGTAGCAACACAATAATCAGTGTAAATACCATTATGTGGAAATAAAGGAAATTTTCAGTTACCAGCAACTCAACGTTTATTCTGAGGGTGATTCAATTCATTTAATTTGTTTCACTTCAGAAAAAAGGCATCTCCATGCCCACATTGTAGGTGTCATATTCACCTGAATCCATCCATTCATCCACCCATCATAATCCATGAATCTTTGTACGGGTCGGGGGGTAATAACCCAAGCAAAGTAGACCAGACATGGACTCTTGACATGGAGGAGCAGCGGCTCTACTCCCGGATGTCTGAACTCTTCACACTGTCTCTAAGTGAGAGCCTGGATACCTTACGAAAAAAGCTCATTTCAGTCACCTGTATTTGTGATTTCATTCTTTCTTTCACTATCCAAAGCTCATGACTATAGATGACAGTTAGAATGTAGACTGAGCAGTAAACAGAAAGCTTTGCCTTCTGTCTCAGCTACCTCTTCACCAAAACAGACCATCACTGTGGACACTGATCCGTTACGTCTGTCAATCTCCCGCTTATCCGTACAAGACCCCGACATATTTAAACTGCTTAACTTACATTTGAGGCATTTAGCAGATGCTCTTATCCAGAATGACTTACAGTTGGGGGTTAGGTGCCTTGCTCAAGGGTACTTCAGTCATGATCTGCCTGGTGACTGAACCGGCAACCTTCTGGTCACAAGAACAGATCCCTAACCACCAGACCACGGCAAGGACACCCTTCCAACCCGGACAGAGTATTCCACCTTTTTTCGGCAGAGTACCATGGTCTCAGATTTATAGGTGCTGATTCTCATCCCAGCCACTTCACATTTGGCTGCAAACTGGTCCAGTGAGAGCCGAAAGTCCTGGATTGATGAAGCCAGCAGGACCACATCATCTGCACAAAGCAGGTATGTAATTCTAAGGCCATCAAACTGGACATCTTCCACCATTTGGCTACATCGAGAAATTGTGTCCATAAAAATTTTGAACAGAATCTGTGACAAAGGGCAGCCCTGGTGAAGTTCATCCTCAACTGGAAACCAGTCTGACTTACTGCCAGCAGTGCAGACCAAGCTTTTGTATAGGGACTGGATAACCATCCACTTGAATATATTACATAACACAATTTCCACACAATGTATTTCATTTGACTTCATTTCTGTTTGCTTACTTTTGAAAATACACTTTGTTAATTTAAAAATAATGAGCCATCAAATCAAGTCATTTTTTGAGGGAACATTTGTGACATTATTACAAGAGTCCATAAAGCAGCACCCCACTATTAGAAGTCATGTTCATCACAGCAACATTCCCACATTCTCTCTGAGTATCATCCGTGGGTGCACATTCTTGCAAGACTGAATTTTTCAGAGCAACCATGCCTGCAGTTTGCCTCCGGCTCATTTGTCTAAGTTTAATTAGACAGGCTTGTAATAGATGCCACACAGGCAAGGCAACCACACTGACTAGAAACAAATCCCTGCACCATCTCATTTTTTTTTTTTTGAAGTGATGCTGGAGCTCACAAATGGAACTGTCACTTTGAGTTTTGGATAAGTTACAGAGTCTTGCTGCACTGTTATAATTTAAAACTTGCTCTCTTTGGGTTTGTTTTGTTGACACACTTTGAGAGAATAGTTTTCTAGTGTGACAAGTGCTCGATGAGGTGTCTTTAGACAAAATAAAAAAGACATATTTGTCTTGGTAATGAGAGAAATACTGAAGAAACATCCATGGAAAACTTTTGACAGGGAGAAGTTTTTCTAGCCTTTACAAAATTCAGCTATTATTAAATAACAGTCATGCACCTGAAACTGGTGATTAGTACAGCAAAAAAAGAATAGCTCCAAATTAGATGAAGTCCAAATCTGCTACTAAACTAAATGACCTACCTGAACAAAACATAACAATGCTTTAGTGCTCATGTTTCAAAAGCTGTCATTTACTCCATAGTCCAATTTTTTGTTGTTTTCATGATGTCACAAAAATAGTACAATAATACACAGAATATTCCTAAAAAAGTTTAGCCTAAGCCATTCACATCTTTAGTTATAAGGAGTATTTCAGCCTCAACTGACTTGGAATAAGACAATTATGACCAGCCAATCAGAATCAGAAGTTAATTTGCATATTCACAGATTCAAAGACAGTCATGAGGTGGACACACACTGTCTACAAGAATGTTAATGTGCAATATCAAAATTGTATTTTATTTTATTTTAACTCTAAGAAATAAAGCAGGCTATAATAACCTGTCTATAATATAACACATAAATATTGTAAAAGGAAATCAGGGGGGAAATAAACTAGCCCCTTTAATAAAAAGTGACATTGTAACCTCACATAATCATTGAAAAACAATTCAAAGACTGCAATGTCCAGTAGTTAGGTTCTTACAATAAACCTTCCTGCACTCTTAATGACTAGCATAACCATCTGACCACCTAATTTATTGATGCATGTGGTGATCAAATATGTAGTTAAATATATGCTGACTATACAAGTGTTTCAGGCACCATCTCCTGAGTAGTGATTAATGAAGACTTCAGAAGGTCAGCCAAGCAATTGATGATAAAACCATTATGAGAGCTGTGAAATATAACCCAAAAACAATAACCTCCACATACCAGAGTATTGTAACGCAGAATTCATAGAAGGCTTTCACAGCAGAAAGAGGTCATACTGCTCTTGAAGTGCCCATAGCACAAGATGTAAACCACTCACCAGTAGAAAGAACTTGAAGGTCAAGGAATTGGAATTCACATAGAAATAAAATGTTCTGGACATTACGAATTAATGAGACCAAGAATAATACCCACCAAAGTGATGAAAAGTATGTAGAAAGAAATGATCTACTTATAATCCAAAACATACACCCTCATGAGTAAAGCATAGTGGAGGTAGTGTCATGGCTCGGCTTGCAGGACTATTTCTGGAACAGGCTCACTAATCTTTACTAATGACATAATTTATATTGTTAGCAGCTGAAAGAATTCTACAGAATATCTGGTCTGCCAATTTACAGAGGAATGCTACCAAGGTTCTTAGATTGGCCATGACAATCACAAGACCTTAACCCAGCTGGGCATGCATTTTACCTCCAGATATGAATGGAGAAACCCCACAAAACAAACAAGAACTGAAGGAGCTGCAGTAAAAGCCTGGAAAAATCAGTGGTTCATCAGCTTGCAGTTATTGTAAACATGGGATAGGCAAATACATTGCTGCATCAAAAAATTAGAATATGGTGAAAAAGCTGACTGTCTCCATGTAGTATACTTTTGTATACCTAAACATTGGAAAGTCTACTTGCAACGGTATATTCTAAGTAATTTAACACTTTTACATGTAAATATAAGGAAATAAAAAAATCAGAAATTCTGAAAGCAGTTTAAGTAAACAGGAAATATGTAACTAAACATGTTGCAGCTTTAAAAGAATTAAACTAATTCATTTTAAAAACCTTTTGTATGTAAAGTACTTTTTCCTATAGTATTATGCAGCCCAACTAGAAAACAAGACTATTATTCTGTATGTTTTTTTAAATGAACAGTGTATGTGTGATAGTATCTGGTGGATGTGTAGTTGAAGAGAAGAGCAGCAGGTGAGACCCAAGCTGATATGTTTAAGACACTGATGTATGCACAATACTACAACCACTGTAGACACTGACGTTTCTAACACAGGTTTATACCACCAAAGCACTAACAATGACCAATACTCAAAAGCACAGACGGAAACTATAGTACAAGTAATTAGCTAACAAGGTGACACAGCAGGGGTAGTGATGACAATAGACAGGTGTGGCATATTAACAGACGGAGTGTATGAGGCGGGAAACACAATGACAGAGTCACATGACAAAGGCATGGAGAATGCATGATGGGGGTGGAACATAACAGTATGACACCAAAAAAGACCCCAGCCGACCTTTATGGTTTAATGCCAGGGACACTAGCTTTCACACACTAAAAACTGAGTCAAGGTTTACTTTACCAAGCAAGATGGTATGACTCCAGATAAACCATAACAAAGTATTTAATTGAAGAAGAAAATGTTTAAAAGAAAACTTTTAAATCTTGTAAAAGTCTGAAAATATAACTTTTAATGAATGTGCGGTTGATCCACTTGACATTTAATGGGTGGTAAAACTGATTATTCTGTGAACTCATATCTTTGTAAAAGCTATGAAACATAACACTACCAGTCAAAAGTTTTAGAACAGTTTTAGAAAGTTTTAGAACGTTTCTGGTATGTGTCTAGCGTGTCAGGGGTTCATCCTACAGCAAGATAATGACCCAAAACATAAGTCCAAGCTCTTCCAGAACTACCTCAGGAAAAAACAACAAAATGGTCAGCATGAAAACATGGAGTGGAGCACAGTCTTCAGACTTAAACCCCATCCAGCAGATTTGGGATGAAGTGAAAAGCAAAGCAAACCTCAAGTGCCAACATTTATGTGAACGTCTGCAGCAGATTTGTTAAACACTGTCTGAAGAATATTTGATGTCTATTGTAGAAAGAATGTCACGAGTGTGTTCAGCTGTTATATCTGACAAAGGTGCTACTTTGTGTCCAAAGTTTAAATTCATTTTGGTCTATAAACTGATTCCATGAGTTCTTATTTAACTTCTATGCTTTCATTTCAGTGTGCAATCAGACGTTAAACTCAATCATTTTATATATAAAACCTGGATAAAATTGGCATGTTCTAAAACATTTGACCAGTAGTGTATATTCTTGCAGACACAGCATATATATATATATATATATATATATATATATATATATATATATATATATATATATATATATATTTATATTTAAAATTGTTTAAAATTCAGAATGAGTAAATGTATCATTATTTCTTTTGTCATTAATCTTTGCACTGAAATACGTCCATTAATAATGACCAACTTTACATCAGAGCTGTATTGTAACACTACAGTAAATACTGTATGTCAACAATGATAAAATAAGGAAGAAAGTGAAGTAATTAAGTAAAAAAGAGGGGAGCTCTAATAAAACCCAGTTATGGTTTGTGAGTAAACATCGAGGGCTGTTTAAATCCACCTGTCTCTTCCAAACTTGTTCATTCCTTCATTTCGACCCTGAAATTCACCCCAGCTCCTTCTGCCGAGCCTGAGAGGCTCCTGTGGGGATTCTGAAAACAGTCATGGACAGAGGATGCAGGAGGGAAAAAATAACCACTCTATACACTGCATCTTCTGACATGAATATTTCAGGGCTGTGTCCGCACAATACACTGGAATCTCAGCCTCCTTTAATATTTGAAAGTTTAATAATTCATGTAATAAAAATCTGGGTTTTCTCCTCTCTCCTATGCTATCTCCTCTTAGTGGTACTCAAAGTGCTACGAGTAGTAGACCAGTGAGGTGGTGGCAAGTTAAAAGAGGAAGAAGAGACTTTTAAGTGAAAGAGAGTGTGTAGTGTAGTGCGGTGTTTGTGTATGTGCGTGAGGTAAGAGGTCTTTTCCCTGTAGTGACGTGTAGCTCAAAGGTTTTTGACATAAACACAACTATAGTGAGAATGAAACATCAGAACAATAAAGTCACAGTTTTAACAGTATCAGCAATTTCAACTGCAGACAAAACCTTTCTGAAAGAAACAAAAAGATGAAAATGTTGATAAATATGCGAAGTGCTGACATAAATGTTGTCTCTGCAGTATTGACATTATTAATAAGAGTTGGCCATCCAAATGATCCTATTCAGCAACATTTAATATGATGAAACATTGAGTTCCATATAGAATCATGATCACTCAATGATCCCTTTGTATGGTTAAAAGGTTCTTCAGATTGATGAGGAATGTGCTTTAGATGGGTCTATATAGCATCGTAACTACAGCAGAACCCTTATGGGGCTATATAGAATCATTTTCAAAAAGGTTCTGTATAGAAACATCTACAGCACATTCCTCATCAATCTAAAGAACCATGGAAAGAACACTTTAGCCACAAGAAGGGTTCTTTGAAGTTTTCTATATAGAACCATTTTCTTTGCTAAGGAACCCTTAAAGAACTGTCTATTTTAAGATTGTACATATAAAACTAAATGAAGGGATATACTAAAAGTTAAGCCATGTATGATTTGAATTCCGTGAGGACATACGTAACAAATATTATGTTATATTTAAGATCTGAGTCTTACACTGTACCTGTCCTGGAGCTGAACTGAAGTGTGATCTGTAATACCTGATCAGTCAACTGAGGGGAAATGAAGCATATTTTAGAAGAAAACTGTAAATAAAGGACTAAACTGAGGTGAGATTAAGACTGAAGGCTGCTCTGCTACATGACAGCAGTGTCTCTGTGCTTACAGTATTAACTCCACCTCACAGCCTCTCACAGCATCAGCAAACCAGGACAGTTTGACTCGAGGAAAACAAAGAGAGCAGCTTTCAGCTCAGCTTTTTACCAGCAGGTAACTGACGCGCAGGTGTTTTTGTCCTCTCTCAAAAAAAAAGGGACTACTTTTGACTGCTAGAAAGCATCAAAAGCCTCCACCGCTATCTGCAGTTCGTTATAAACACTTTCAGGGAGAGATAACACTAAGCTAAGCCATTATTTGAAGAAACCGGAACAGACTGGAAGACCGTTAATCAGCGTGTTGTGTTTACCTGAAGACTCCAGGACGGCTAACGCTAACACTGGAGATTGTTGGATACAGCTGGATATTAGCCTTTCTTTGGGAAAGTCGTCATGTTTAGAAACTTGGTACTTTTCTCCACAGCATTACATTTCTCTGAAGGTGTTGAAGTGGACTGAAGTGAGCTAGTCAGCAGTTTTGAGCTCGGAGACCCGCCTGCTCTGAGTGGCCGCTCTGTAGACGCCGAGAGGCGGACAGCGGTCTTCACTACCAGGACTTCTTATATATGTAAGTTTAACCTCTTTATAACTACTTTTAACACTACCGTGCACACGTTTAAAGCTGTTATATTCTTCCTTCTGACATATAAACCAATATAAAGCGACTTATAACTGCCTCTTCATTAGTGGACGAAGCTGCGCTTCTTACTCCTGAACGTTATTCAGACAGAGTTGCCAGGTTCGCCGTTTTCACGCCAACGCGTTAAATGTGTGAAAGTTTAGTTTTTGGTGAAAAATCAAAGGGTGCGTTATTTGGGGATACTTTCAAAATGATCAAATATACTATTAAACAATTATGAGAAAAGAACAATACAATTAATAATACAAATGTAATCAAAATGTAAACAAATACCTATACATCACAATACAACGTGAATAATATCAAAGTAAGATTAACAGAAGATTTAAGGATGAGTACGCTAGTAGTTATTTAGGTTGTAGGTTCGGACTTTTATTCAAACGTCCGTGATACCTTAGATTTTGGACTAGGGCGGGTTAGAAAATACGTTAAAAAAGACGTTACCTGAATTCTTTTGAGGATCTGGCAACCTTGATTTCCACCGTAAATATTGCTGCGGGCGCCTGAACTTAGCCCGCGCTATTAAAATTCCAATAAGATGTTTATCAATCGAACTTCTCGAATAAAACATTAACGTCTGCTTCAAGTGGAGGGCTAATATTAGCGCCAGGCATGCGTCAGTTAATCTGCTTATTAGTAATCATATAAGTGTTAATTTGTGTATAACCCTTATTCTAAAACTCATGTAAAAAGCTACTTATTGAACACATAATGCTGGGTAATACAACTGGTTGTAATGTATTATATCAACACTGAATACCATGAAGCTCAACACATAGATTTAGAAGTAAAAACTGAAAGCATCAGGTAGATCTAAACAACAGTTATATTGTATTTTAACGTAATACTGCCAAATATAGTATATTGGGAAGTACCATGGTAATACCATCCTACAACCATGGTAGTTGTATTATAACTATGTATTAAAGAGCATGTATGCTTATTAATATTGTGCATTGTTGTACAAGTCAATGGTAAGTCATGTATTAACCCATTTCTGTTCTTTTTATACACATTTGTATACTTTGGATGTATATTTAATATTGCATTGTCCTTTTCAAACTTTGATTTCATAAGTCTATGTGAATATTATTTGTTAGCTGTCTCACATGACTAAAGATAAAATTTTATCTGATAAATGAAGTCATAAAAGTTCATTTTGTAACTATATGGTTGAATCAGTTATTTAAAAAAAGTGCCCAGGTAAGCTTAGGGAACATATAAATGATACCTTAATGAAATGTAATATTTTACATATAGGCATTGGTGGGTTAACCCTGAAAAAATGGCTTAGTATAGCTAATTGAAGAGATTCAATGTATAGCTCAGTTTATAGATTGTATCCTTATCATTCAGGGATTTGAAGTTGTCAGTAAGTGAATAATTTATTGATCTTTTTAGCTTAGAATTTATTTTTATGTGAAAAAAAAAGTTCCTCATTGAAATTGGTTACATAATACCCCGCCCCCCCATCCTCAGAATCTTGCACCCATAAATACACAAGCAAGGGTGCTTTTGCAGCCACACACACAGAGACCCAAGTGTACGCTTCCATACCAAGAGTCATCCTCATTCTGTCTGACAAGCTGTCCACATTGGTCTAATGTCTGCACCTAAAAGATAAAATCACAGAAGCAAACAGTCCTTCCGGTGCCATGTGCTTTGGTTTGTTTCAGTAGATGATCATGATCAGACCTGAAGTTTAGTGCACAGTTTTGGGTTAACATGCACGGAGCATTAACCCTTCCCTAATATTTGTGCTCCTAAAAGTTTACTGTTGGCTTTTATTGACCTTAAAGCTGGGTGAGTGATTTGTGCATAGCAGTGACTCTGAAGTGTGTGGGAGTAAATGACTTGCTGGCCTGAGGTAAGTCTAAATGCAGCATCTGAATTTCTTATTGAAAAGCTTAATGAGGTGCGATGTGAACAGTCAGGCATAGTGTAGTATCATGCAGGTCAAGTTGCTCTCAGGTCAGTTACCTTTCATTCTCTAACATTGTGGGCATATTACTGGTCCATAAAATTATTCATTCTTACACATCAACAGTAAATGAGTCTGATTTATAATCTGATAACATGAGTGAATCATTTTGATCTTTGTCAGGTAAAAAGGAAGAAATCCTCTCTTTGTATATTCATGTGGCTCATCATTAGGATTCTCACAAAGGCATCTTGTGTCTCCAAGTGGGTTCTATTTTGAGTTTTAATTTTTGTCCCAATGCAGAATCCGTTGCATTATACCGCAATCGTCCTAGAGTGTGACATATTTTTGGCCTCTTCCCCACACAACCCTGAATGTCTTCTGTAAAATAGCATAATGGAGATTGGATTTGTATGTCATTTGAAGGATATGCATATCTTATTATACGCCACAGTGAGCATTTAGCTATGAGGCAAAGTTTCAGCAGCTCAAACACAGCCAAGTCAGCAGCAGATGCTTTGCTGCAGCCTCATGATCACAGTTTTTATAGTTTAATTATATCCGGATAGTTCATTGGTCCATATGATAATAATATGTTATTCAATAGTGTCACTGTGCTCTAAAAGCTGCCATTCTTCTCATATACTTGTGCACATGTTCAGGGTGTTGATGGAGAGGATTTCGAATGACAGCCGGAACAGTGGTCATCACAGGAGGAATCATAGCAGCAGTCATCTTATTGACTATCGTTACAGTACTGTGTTACTGTAGGCTGCAGGTAAACACCTTCATTCACAATGTCTAGTGTCAATAACTGCTCATGTGTTTTACATGCCAAAGCTTATTATTTACTAATTATATGGAAAACTTAATATGTTTAAGACTTTAAAGACTTGGTATTGCAGGTAACTCTAAAAAATATAACTGACAACAAAGATATTAAATAAAGACATTTAATATAAATTATAGGCATTAAAGTAGGTTTTTTATATTTATTGGAATTATCACTTGCAGCAATATAGAACACTGGTGTTCCACATGCAGCCCTATCTGATTTGTAGAAATATGGACAACATATTAGGTAAATCTAGTCAAACATGCTGTTTTTGCAACTACTAAAGCTCAAAGCACTTTATTTTTTATTTTCTATATTAAACATTTTTATTATTAAAGTACATTCATTTAATGTAAGGTGGGAGTTGATTTGTTGTAAACTTTCACACTACAAATGTCAAAATTATAAAAGGAATATTGGCCCTAAATATTAGTTGGTGCCCTGGAAAAAAAAACTGACTTGGTCTTGGTTTGTTTTCTACAGTCCCATTTGAGGAAAACAGGACAGTGGGGAAATAATAATGCAAATAAAAAAATAAAATAAAATAAAAAACAGTTTCTTATATTTACTTTGACTTTTATTTTAATTGCAAACAGTATCAACCCAAAATCTTTCATGTTTTGTCTGGGCAACATAATTTCTTTTTTTAATATACATCCATCTACATTTCAAGCCTGGAGCACATTCCAAAAAAGGTTGGGACAGGGAAATTTAGGACTAGTAATGAGGTAACAGGTTTCCAAAGACGTGATGTCAACAGGTAATCATGATTTGGTACGAAAGCAGTATCCACAAAAGGTGAGTCTTTGCAAAGCAAAGATGGGCAGAGAATCGTCAGTTTGTCAACAAATGTGTGAGAAATTAATTAATGAAATGTTTAAAGTCAATGTCCTTCAAAGAAAGATTAGAAGATATTTGCGTATTCTCCCTCTACAGTGCATAAAATCATTAAATGATTCCGGGAGTCTGGAGGACTTTTCATTGCATAAAGGGCAAGGGTGATATGTGCTCTCCGGTCCTTCAGATGGCACTGCATCAAGAACCGTCATTCATCAAGGGCTGATAGAACCACATAGCCAAGAGATTACTTTGTCAAGCACTACAATAGTTACATTCACAAATGCCACTTAAAACTGTACTGTACAAAAAAGAAGCCTTATGTTAACCATGTCCAGAACCACTGATTTCTCTGGGCTTGGAGGCATCTGAGATGGACCATCACATAGTAGAAATGTGTATTGTGGTCAGACGAATCAGTATTCTAGATCTTTTCTGGAAGACATGGATGTCCATGTAGTTTTCAAAATGACAGTGCAAAATCACATGCTGCACACATTACAAAACCATGGCTGTGAAAGAAGGTAAAGGTACTGGACTGTCCTCAGTATAGAGTGTGTGGATAATTCTGAAATAAAAATCCTGTACTGTTGCACACCTTAAGACATGTTTGCAGGAAGAATGGGACAAAATACCACCTGAAATACTTCACCACTTGGTATCCTCGGTGCCAAAATGTATTTTAAGTGTTATGAGAAGGAATGACAACATTAAAAAGTGGTAAATGTCCAACTATCCCAACATTTTTGGAAAGTACTGCAGGACTGAAATGCAGGAACAGACATATACATGTCTTATAAGAATATTATGACCACCTACCTAATATTGGGAATAACCACTGTTTACTTGGACGATACAAACAAGACATCGTGGCATGGACTGTAGTAGGTGACAGATATAATCTGTATAGAGGTTAACTGGTCCAGTGTGGTGTGTTATTTGTATCACTCACTGGAGTCGTTGTTCCCCTCTGACATCAATGGCCCATGAAGCAGCACTCTGATCGTGCTGGAAAGGTCTCTGTGTACGAAAAGTTCATTCTCGGTACAAAATAGAACATCCCAGAAAATCTGAGGTTTCCAAGATGCTACTACCTTTCACATGGTGCCCTATTATGCTCTTTTATACTTCAGTCAAATCACATCCTTTGCCCACGACTATTTTATGCTCTGCTACAACTGACTGGTGTGCTCGCTTATTTATACAGGCAGCAAACCCTGTCATGTGACTTCTCAGGTCCAGTCCATTCCAAACCAGGGGTGGTCATAATTTTCTGTTATGACTGTGCATTAATACAATTACATTTACCAGACAAAACATTACATATCTTAGTTGCATACTATCTACAGTTAAATAA
Source organism: Crenuchus spilurus (assembly GCA_036984385.1). Classification (NCBI taxonomy): domain Eukaryota; kingdom Metazoa; phylum Chordata; class Actinopteri; order Characiformes; family Crenuchidae; genus Crenuchus; species Crenuchus spilurus. The sequence continues at coordinate 23,217 of BRDA01013236.1, read as the reverse complement.
AAGTCAAAATAAAAGTAAGAAACATTGTTTTTTCCATAGTGTCCCAACCTTTTCTGATTTTATAATTATCTCTCATTCTCAATTGTGTTGTGCATTACAGTGGTAAGCCTACTTACAAGTTTAATTTGTGCAGGAGCAGAGCTCGTTAGCTGGATGCATTTTCCCCATAAGAATACATGTAAAACTGATTAATCCGTGTCAGCCGGCCAATATACAGTATACTTTAATATGATAAATAATGTGTTTATATGGGTTTTTTAAAACATAAACAAGATGACAACGGCGCTCGTGTAGGCTGGCCGCTGAGGAGAGGGAGACCGACGGTGCTCGTGTAGGCTGGTGGCTAAGGAGGACAGGAGGATGGGCGTACGTGTATGGCATGGTTACACTTATCATATGAAAAGTAAAACTTTCTTGTTCACTACCTTTTGCTACCTTTGCGTCGCTTTCACTAGCACTTTCACTTTCACTGGACAGCGGTCAAAGGTAATGACTGACCTCTTCTACGCTAGCATCTAGGGGTTGGCATACTTGAATTAATTTAGGCTACTTGGAATTTTATTTGTTACCTGGAACAAAAATATTCAGAGATCTCGACTCGTTACCTGGAATACTCGGTAGTAGGGATGCTTGTAAGTAGGGTTACCACTGTACTTAGCTAATATCTAAAATATTATAATCTGTACAATCCATATCATACAACAACAAAATAGTATTCAAATATACAATGATATATTTCCTATTCATACTTATTTCTATGCCTGGTCTAATGATCATTTAATCAGTACATTAATTTAATAGAACATACTGAAGAATTATTTGCCATAGTCTTACTGAATTGTTATTAAAATAACGTTTTGTGTATTTGAGAATTATGTATAGATTGCTGCTGGCCATTATATTTGGCAAACAGACAATTTTGTTAACACCTTTATTGGTAAAAATAATGTGTTGTGCTTCAGAATAATGTGTTTCATTTTGTCTCTTCAATCTCTCCTCTTATTTCAACCAATAAACACAATCAAACTGTGAAAATACCCCCATCGCTGTTAGTATTACTGCTGTAAGAGAGAGGGGTCAGAGGGGGAGGAGGAGGAGCCTGACTTTAGTAAATCATCCCACAGTCCATCACACGAATCAAGCCTGAGTCCTGAGAGTTCTCCAAGTCCTCCAACCCCACTGAACTTTCATCTTTCCCCGGAATACTCATCATCTAACCAGCTTCTCATGACCGCTGAGCCTTACGAGCCCAATGGACCGGCCAGCTACAGCCACTACAGCCCCACGCTCCCCCGCAAACCCCTCCGCTCCTATACCTTCTGTCCCTCCTGTTCCGGCTACACGCCCTTCTACCTGAACCCTCAGGAAGGACTTCGGAATGGCGGGGGGAGGATCAGCTACAGGACTTTGCAGCAGCAGGAGTTAGACCTGCCTGTGGTGCCTGTGGACAACTATAACAAGCTCAACCTCATCCGCTCTGTCACCATGAGAGAGGTGGTGACTCACCACAGCGTCAGCACTGACGTGTAGCACCACCGTATGGAGAAGGGAAGCTGGATGAAACTTGACAAGGCCCCTAGATTCTTAGAAAGATTCTTAATGAAGTGCTAAAATGTAAGATTTGTAAGAGGTCACAGCCTTTTGACGGAAATCTTATATAGATATCATTAACACATGATATGGTTATCCAGTCTTCATTTATAAATATATATAGGATGGCCATTTCATGGATATTTTACATTTGCAGAAACAGTAAGTATTCATGATGAAAGACATTATAGAGCAATATGGACATGCTTTTCACAACGCTGAAGTAAGAGGGCTCACTAAAGGCATGCAAAACTTGAATCTCGAAGATCTGAATAGGATAACAGTGTGTCGTGTTTGTAAGTGTCTATCACTGGATTACTGTGAAGTACTAGACCTTGAAAACATTTGTGTTTTTGTACCTGTTTAATTGGTGTGTTGCGCAAAGAAGTCATGAAGTTAACTGTAGGAGTGTTGAGTTACATGGAGATATGGGCCTGAGTGTGTATTTATCTGTTGTTGCATTTCATTGCAGATTTTATTTATGCAAATCTATTGTGATGGAGTTATGATGACTATTTTGAAATCTCACCCAATTTCCTAATGTTTTACATTTTGTCACTTTATTCAAAGCCATTAAATCTGTTCACCTGACTACTCGGAACTTAGTACTCACATTTAACTGAACATGAATTAGTTTTGTTTGTGCTACATCAGGAAATTATGCATGGCTGAGTTATGTTACTGGACCAGCAGGTGGCATCAGTTCTTCCACTTTCCTACTTTGGCAAAATGTAATAGGTAAAGGAATGCTGGAATAGAGTTATTAGTTATATTACAGTCTGTCAAACTGAGGGCAGAATTATCTGAGTATTGTCACATTTTTTAAGTTACTTACTTTGAAACTAAACATATTTTCCCAAATGAAAATAAACTTGATTTTACTGGACTCGAAATATCACACACAGAAGCATTAGTGATAGTATCTTATTTATCATACTTTGAGATGTTACATAAAATGTGCAATTTTTCTACAATAAATTCCAATAATGTCTACACTTGATTGCCTTTTGTACACTGAGGTAACAGCAATGCAACATTATATTAGCTGAACTGTGTCACAAAGGAGCAATATATAAATTTCATACAGTTTTAAATATTACATGTTCAAGTCTCAGGACTCACTCAATGCCAGATATTATGACGCAGGAATATCAAGCGAACAGGTGTTCATTCTTCAATTGGTATCAAAGACAGCTATTAGTAAAATAGCTGTTACAATGTTATAGCTCACTGCAGAAATAGAAAATGTCAAAATGGGAGGAAAACGATGCTGAACAGAACCTGCTCTGACCAATAAATAAACAATAGAAAAGCAATGGTCCAGCAACAGTTCAATAAGATAAAAACACAGCAGAGCACTGGAACTGGCAGTGGATGAAGAACCAACATGTGTTTAGACATACAGTACTAAGTCTTCCATCTTTAGCCAGAGGTAACATTCAATACTGACCCCTATCCCTGCCAGTTTAGTGGATCATAAATACTTTCATGCATTATAATTACGGTTCACTGAGCAATAATCAAAATAATTTAATATTTCCTTAATGTATCCCACAATCGCAGGACTGTCATAAAATAAGTGTTGTTACTAGAATACTGACATCAATGGTAGTTTAATGTAGCTAGCTTATGAAATAAAACATTAAAAGACATCCAAAGGATAAAACTAAGATGACTGATGATTTCAAATAAACTGCAGATGTTCAGTCTTTGGTCCACCACCTTGCATTGATACTACATATCCATAACTTTGGCGTTAAAATTCTACTTTTAACAAATCACCTGATGGCACTAGTCCTGATTTGAGTGCATTGATCTAATACTTATCCAAGTGCATTGGCTCTTGCCCATGTGGCGATTCAGAGGTCAAGGACTAAGAGGCTCGTAGATTCCGGCAGGAATGGCAGCAGGCCTTGCTGTAATACCAGTGGCTGCATAGGTTGACTTTCAGAGCCAGAGAGCAGTTGGTAGTGGGACGGTCCTGGCAGTTCTCATCTGTATAGAAAACCAACCATTAACAGAAGTTTAGCCTGGTATACTTTTTTGAGTGAGATGCAATATAAGACAGCCAATCAGGACAGAGATAATTAACATATAAATAGCAAATAGCCTGTTTGATACTAAAAAACAAAGAGAGGTTGGGAAATTGTAAATGAAAAACAAATTATGTTTTTGAGACATTAAATACACAAAAGTGGACCTGGAGGTTCAGTGGGGCAAGGCTGTAGAGCACAGGTCTGCTTGTTAACAGGCTTGGTTAGTGGATCACATCCTCGAACAAGCTCTCTTCCCTGGTAACACTTCACATCCCTCATTCTCACACCCACGCCACAGGTCTTGGTACACTATCATTTGAGAAACATTAAAAGCAGATGTCATGAAGGGTCAGCTATAGACAATAGGCAATAGACAATATTCAGTTGTGCAAGATGCAGCAATTATAGCTGGACTACTTCTACCATGCAAATGAGGTACGACATATACGGTCATATCAGAATATTATGATCACTCCTGGTTTGGAAGGGACTCAGCCTGAGATGTCACAGATGTTACATGACGGCTTATGTGCATGTATAAATAAGTGAGCACACCAGTCAGTTGTAGCAGAGTGTAAAATGTTTGTCATGGGCAAAAGATGCAATTAGACCAATGTCCAAAAGTGCATAATAACAGTACCAGGCGAAGGGTGGTAGCATCTTGGAAACTGCTAACTTAGTGGCATGTTCTAATAGACTTCTCATATATTAAAGGGGCCCCGAGTGGCTCAGCGGGCAAAGACACTACCACTATGACTCGAGGATCGCGAGTTAGAATCCCGGTCATGCTGTTTGCCATCAACAGCCGGGGCCCAAGAGAGCAAAAATTGGCAGTGCTCTCTCTGGGCGGGTAGATGGCACTCTCACTCTCCCTATCACTGTCACATTGCAATGTCCGCTGGCTCAGGTGTCTACTGATTGGTCCAATCGGAGCTGGGGACCCTGTGTGCCTTCCTCCGAGCGTGTTAGGCTCTCCAGTGACGGTGTATCAGCGGTGGTTCGAAAAGAGGCGGTGGCTGCATCACACGCAACGGAGGAGGCTTGTGCTTGCCTGCACCCTCCTAGAGTCAGGGACATTGCAAAGTGATGGGGAGAGGCCTAACGGAGGGGATGGGCTAATTGGCTACCACTACATTGGGAAGGGAATAAAAATGGGCAAAAACCTAGAAATAAATAAATGTAAAAAAAGACTTGTCATACATTAAGCGCCTCCCACTGGCATAACAGTAGTTAATATTGATGCCAGAAGGGAAAGAAGAATTCACATAGTGGTACAGACCAACTATTAGGTAGGTCATCATAATGTTCTGATATGACTGTGCATTATGTACACAAGAAAAGATTTGTGTCCTAAAAGTGTATGAACCAACGTCTTACCTCAGACCAAGGTGTTGTGTACCACTTGAAGCAAGGTCTTTCAAAGCATGTGTCCTCGTCTTCAGGTCTTTTGCTAGCATCACATTCCTCATCCTCGTGGATTTGAAACTTGCCACCCGTGATGCCAGCGCAGAGCACAGTCCTTCTCTTCACACCACGTCCGCAGGTTGTGTTGCACTGAGATGAGAAAAAAGGACACTTACTTCAAAGGCTCTTTCCGTTTCTGTTCTCTCAGTGCTCACAGTATTGCCACATCATTTGACATAGTAATCTCTTGCTGTTATATGAGTGGTCAAGTTTGTTTCCTGGAATTCTGAAATGGTCAGTACCAGTAGGTGTTTGTCCACATAACACACACCTCAGTGAATGTCTGATTTGATCTCTCACCCTTTCCCAGTCCTGTGCCAGCCAGTGTTGGGGACACTCTTTGTCTCCACAGGGGTGAATGGCCAGAGGCTTGTTCTCAGGTGAACACTGGGACTCAGGTACCACTCGGCCCTCCGGAGTTTTGCAGTACACATGCCGGACCATCTTCCCTTGCCCACACGCTCCTGAGCACTGAGCAGCAATTCACAGTGAAGAGACAAATGCATTACAAACAAAAGACTATACTGTAAGGCTTGATATGCAAACTAATCTAACTAACTGTGATGCAGATGTCAAATATTAACAATGCATATATCTACTGACAGTGATACCAGTAACAAACATTGACAGTGGTTTCCAGTGCTGATGCTTTCTACATTTTTTTAGAACCCTGCCATGCTTGGGCCCTTTTCTATGAGTCATGGCATTTCCTACCGGCCCCCACTCAGACACTGTCCACTGACGCTCGCAAGGTGGACCGGTGCAGTTCTTGGCAGTTGGAGGGCGGGTTGCCTCGTCACACGGTCTGACTTCATCTGAGCATCTGACCTCCCGGGTCACCAGGCTTCTGCGGCCACATTTCGCTGGGCACTGCTCAAAGAACAACAGACAACTTTTATGCTTAAGCTACCAACTGTTTATGAAGCATTCATGATAACAATTTGGAATAAACTGAATGAAGCAGTGCTTCTTGGCCCACCTCTAACCACTCAGCTACTTCCCACTGTGGGCCGCAGGTAGGGCTCTTGCAGGGTCTGCGCTCTGGGGGACGCTCTAGCTCAGCATCTGTGCACAGGTCGCTGTAAACTGAGCTGTCCAGACCGGGAGCGAGCATCTTCCAGCAGCGCACCAGTCGAAACTGGAACCCTTCGCCACAAGTGCGAGAGCATTCGCTCCAGCTGCTGGCCTCCCACCTGGAGACATAATGAGAAGACATTAAGACAATGGTGGGGAGCTCCACTCTTCCTGACCTCTTACAGGATGGATTCCGGCACAGTTGGTGATCGTCCTCATCAAGAACTTCTAATTCAACTCAGCTGGTAATAACCAGGTTTAGTTGTTGTGTCAGAGTAGAAAAATCACCAACCTGTGCTGGAGTCTGGCCATCAGTACCCCACCCCTGCATAAGAGAGACAGGAAGCTATTTGTGGAGAATCAGAATTTTTAATGGTTTATTGCCAAGAGTAAGTCCATCCATCATCTTCTGCTTAAATATGGTCAGGGTCAAGGGTGCAGGGCCTTCCACAATGTTAGCTAAACCCAGGACAGGGTGCCAATCTATCAGTGGCACACACACTTACACTAGGACAATAGTACCCAATTCACCTGACCTCCATGTTTTTGGACTCTGTGAGAAAACCAATGTAGATACGGGGAGTACATGGAAACACCACCCAGATGAGGACTTGAACCCAAGACCTCAGTGCTGAGAGCCAAACATTCTAACCACCAGCCACCATGCTGCCTTCACAAAGTCCACTTTATACCACTCAAATGAACAAATTAACAAGATCCGTTCTGAATCAAGTGCGTTAGACAACACACAACTAAAAAAAATAATAATAACAAACAAACAAAATTGTTAAAAGCATGGGGTCTCCACAACTGACTTTTTGGGAACCACTTTAATATGTGATCTATGACAAGTGATTGTTGTGATTGTTATGAGCTGGTAATGTAGTCATCAAACTAGTGTTCCTGTGTTAATTTGTAAACATTTTTTTTCCAGTTTAGCTTATATTTAAGGTAAACAGTCAGCAGTGAATCTCAAGACAGTATATTTCTCAGAGAAGCCATGCTGTCATTAGCTTTAAATGATAGCCCCAGAAAGTTTATGAAGAGCGTTGATGTACAGTGCCACATCAAAAAAAAAATACACATTGAAAAACTTGTGCCTACTTGTGTTCATAATTTAATTTAAAAATCACATTTTATATTCATTACATGTAAAGTGACATTTCAAGCCTTTTTTGTTTTACTGCTAATCAGCTCATGAAAATCAGATATATTATAATTATTATTATAAATATATTATAATATATTAATATTATTTCAGTTTGGGAAAATTTATTTCAAACAGTATCATCATCATTCTCAACAAAAAAGGCTTAAAATGTGTCATTTTACATGTAATGAATTTGAAATCTATGACATTTTACCAGACTGAATTAAATTGTGTACACAAATGAACTTTTTGGCTGTGCACTAGGAGGGAGAACAATGTTTATTCAGGGTTCACACTTTTTCAGGACAACAAAATTCCCTGAGTTTTCCCTGATGATTTATAAAAATTCCAGGATAACTATTTCAACCTATTTTCACCTATTCCAACCTATTTTGACACACCTCCAATTACCATGCGTTAATACAAAAATAAGGGCAAATATACAAGAAACAGAGAAAAATAACTGCTATTATACTAGAGTTCCACTCAGACTTGGAGAAACACCTCTGGAGGCAAGAGGCGCTACTCCCTTTTGGCTTTTTAGTTACTAGTAGTGTTTAGAGTTAGAAGTTGTAAGTCAGCTACCACCACTCAACTACCAATCAGCCTACAGAATTACAGAGATGGATAATAGGGATTTAACAGACTTGCGACATTCTCTCTTGGGCTGATCAAATTCCCTGACTTTTCCCTGATTTGAGGCATTTTTCTCAAATTCCCTGACTTTTCCCTGACTGGAAAAAGTGAAACTGATTTATACCTGATTTCCAGGTATACAGTGAACCCCCGCCTATTCGTGGTCCAGCATTCACGGATTCACCTATTCGCGGAATTTTCTCTAGAACATATCTACTTGTTATTCGTGGAACACCCACATATTTGCGGTTTGTTCTGTAGAACATATGTACTGTACAACAGTTGAGTATGTGCATGCTCCAATACTTGAATGCTATTGGCTGGTGTTCAGATGGCTGCACATGGCCAGCTCTCATTGGCTGATCCGCATTACACAGCCACTTTCGCGGGAGCCGTAGACCTGACTAGTTTTGCTTTTCTTTTACCCCTAAGATGCCGCCTAATTGCCCAGCTTCATCTCAGGCTTCAGCCACAAAGTGTAAGTGGCGAAGTGTAAGGGGCTCTCAGAGAGCGAAAGAAAGAGAGAGAGAGAGACAGAGAGAGAGAGAGAGCGAGAGAGAGACAGAGAGAGAGAGAGAGAGAGAGAGAGAGACATGTCTTTACATGTGTTTCTGAAGTGTTAAGGATGATAGTTTAAGACATATGGTTGGATTTAACCATCAGATGTGGTAATGCTTCGCGTAGGACAGACAACAGACCAGGTTTAAAGCACAAACTCTCCATAGAAGTCCTGACACTTATAAACACTTTTAGGGGGGGTTATAAGTATTCGCGGATTTGCGCTATTCGCGGTAGGTTCTGGTCCCTAACCCCCGCGAATACGGGGGGTTTACTGTAGTGGGAACCCTGATTATTGTCAGTATGTAATACACACCTAGGCTGGCACTCCCTTCCAATGCAGAAATCATGCACAGGTTCAGGACGAGTCAAAGCATCACAGTAAGTATCATCTACCTCCACACCATCATATCGGACACACATTGCAAATGACTTTGCCACACCTGTTGAACAGAAAAGAAAACAGTGGAAAAGAAAGGAAAGAGTGAAAAAGAAAGCCAACAAGCATGTGGTCCACTGTAGATGAATCATCTTTAAAACAGACAAGGGATTGGTGTTCTAGTCAGTACCTATCGAGCATGTCATGCTACATGGCTCTTGAGTGGACAGTTTCCAGCGATACATATCTGCAGCACTCAGTTTGTTCTTCTGTAGTAATCTCTGATGGCTCCTAAAGGAGGACAAAGAGTGTAACGGGTTACTTTTCAGACTAGACTAAGGTCCCATCTTCATGGTATATTACACACAGTAATGAGCATTTGATCATGTTGCTACACCAAATGGTAAATCAGTCGTAAAACCAGAAATGTTTTTGTGATTCCTGGTCACACTCATTACCTGAATGTCAGACCTGGAAAACTGTGCAATGCTTCACTGAAATAGCAGCAAATAAAAAATGATGTCTGTAAATTTATCTAATGTGACAGGCATGGACTGTACTCGAGTGATCTACGATGCTTTTTTTCCACAAATAACAAAACAAAATGAGTTATGCCTCTCAGAAAGGCCGTCGTCCTCACGCTCAGTCTCTCCTTCTCTCTCTTTCCTTTGCCTGGAATCTCTCTCTTTTCCTTCAAGTGCGAGAAAGGGCGTGTCATGTGATGTGTTTTACGATCTCTGGCAGGGAGGCTGGTGAAGCGGTGTTTGGACACATTGCAGGGAAGCCAACATGAATTATAAATATGATGGAATGCAATCCCACCAGCCCTCCGCTTGGCCGTCTCTCCTCACCACTCTTTGAATGTCTCAGAAAGCGCTAAAAAAGAAAAGCCGTCCAAGGAGAGTCTGGAGCACATTCCATTCCCCACGAGCAGGGCTGTCCCAGCTGAGACCATCCTGCACTTCTACATGTGTGTTACAGAGGGCTGGGGACGGCTTATGCTTTAGCTTATAAATACCTTCAGCCTATAGCAACACTCATGTCCTCATGTAAGAGAAAGTCATGCAGAGTAAACTACATCAGTCTCTAATTTGACTTTCAGTCGCGAGAGAGCTTGTATCACGTTGTAATATTCTTTTTCCAGGGTTAACTAACCTACTCTAGAACAGCAGGTGCTTTCTTATGACTTGTATGCCGAGTCAAATCTCCTGTGAGACAAATCATTTAGACTAAGATGTTGAATAGATGCTACATAACGGCCTTTACCTGGTGCGATTGGTGCGGTTGCTGCTTCTCAAGCTGGTAATCAGAGTCCTGTTCTGGAACTGGAGGTCTCCTGTGTCATTGCGGCGGCGGCCCAGGGTAAACTCAAGAATCGAACCATTAAGGCTGCCTTGCTCTGTGCTGCTGTAGTCTAACTCAGCTGGCTCCACTTCAGGAAAGAGGCCTGCTCCCTCACTGAGAAGTTGATTGGTTGATATGTTAACGTGCACATCGTCTGAGCCACTCTGTTGCCTGAGAAACATCCTCCATATGAGGTTCTCAGAATCCACCATCTCCTCTGCAGGTCTGCTGGCAGGGACAATACCAGGGGCTACCACTCCACTTGGCCAGCTGCTGGTCCCATCTTTACAAACAAAAAAGTTAGAAAGATCATTAAAAAAATGACTAAAGTCCACAATGAATTCTCTGATCATTTATAAAACATGTATTCAGATTTCCAAACTATTTCAGACAGACTCAAAAAGATTCCACAGCATATTCTCTAAGCTGGCTTTGACATTCAAGAGGACCACCTCAGCCTCATTGACTGCCCTGTTTCCCATGTGGTTGTGGTATCTGGCATCACATTTAGTAGAAAAACTGAGAGGGCACAGTTTCAGCCTACCACAGTCAAGGGGCAATAATGGACTTCTGCCACTCCTACACTGAAATCGTGCTATAACACAGGCACTCTCTCAGTCAGAGCTCCAGCTTTCCTTATAGCGATCACACACAGACCAGAAGAAGCCAGCACAAGGCCATTACCATTCATGCCGGTGATCCGCCAATTTCAACAGAGGAAAAATGTCAGGTCTCCCTGAATTTTTCATCCTCCCTTGCTAATCTTTGTGTTGCTGCTCATGCATTATAAAGGACTCCAAAGGGCCAGCAGAAAGAGTCCTCTTTAAAAAGCTGGACATTTTATCTCTTCAGATGATTACCCAGTGAACCATATGGAGCCCACTTCTTTCACTTCTTCTTATTCCAGATACTGTGAAAGCATCAGTATCATGCATCAATGTGACATACAGTTAAACTAAATTTAAGACAAAAAATAGACCCACATCTGTAATATTTTAAGAAGAAAAGGTTTAAAAGTGCTAAATTACTGGCCAATGTGCATGAACATGCAGTGAATACACACTACTGAACACACTAGTGCCTTGCTCAAGAGCATTACAGTGATGTCCTGCCAGGGGATCGAACCAGCGACTGCTTAAAAAACTATAGTCATATTTTGTGGCATTCAGATGGCTTAGAAATAAAATAAAGGAGGAGGAAGGAGAAGGAGCCCAATTTGTGAATCTCCTATTGGAACATACATGCTTAGCAGAACACTTGCCTCTGAATTTGGACAAAAGTATTGGGACACTTGCTCATTCCTTTTTCTTTCCAAAATCAAGGGTTTAAAAGAGATTTTATCCTGCTTTTACTGGAGTTCCTGTCTTTTCCGTCCAGCAAAGGCTTTCTACCACATTTTGAAGCACTGCTGTAAGGATCTCAATAAGAGCATCAGTGAGGTCACGGTGTTGGATGACCACCACCCCTACCTCTTCTCCAACTCCTCAACTCCTACCAAAAGTACTGAATGGAGCAGCCTCATTCTAGAGAAGACAGTACCACTGCTCCACAGCTCACTGCTGGGGAGCTTTATACCTCTCTAGCCCACACCTGGTATTAGATATAATGCCAAGAGTTCATGTTTATCTGCTCCAGGGAGTCCTACTTACAATACTACAGGGACAAGATAAGCTATTGCACTTACATATCTGTGTCAGCAATGGGTGCAACATAAAGTAGCTGCAAGCATTCATTAGAAGGGGTGTCCACAAACATTTAGATATATAGTGTATTTAAAGCTTACTCTGAGATGTTGGAGCATCCTGCTCACAGTCTATGGCAGCCGTCTCCTCGTACACTTCATTGGTCTCCTGGCCGGGCTGTTGTCTTTCTGCACCTGGCTCTACACCCTGTGTCCGCATCTGGTTCCTCTCCGTTTCAGGGACAGTTTTGTCATATGCGGTCTCATTGTGGGGCAACACACCATCGATCTCCATGGATCCAGGCTGGCTGGATCCCCCATCTGAGCCGGTGTAAATGGGGGGTTGAGAGACTGGAGCAAGTGGGTCACGCATCACTGTGTACTCGTAAGTGATGTAAGGGTTGCGGCCATTCTGGTTCCAGACCTTTTAAGACAAAAAAGACCAACAGACAGGTAAGAACACAAGTACAGTAAGACAGTAAGTTACAGTAAGTTATAGTGTTACACAGGCTTCTATTCAGCCAAACTCAGCAACAACATTGTCAAAACAGTAAGAGTATCATAAAGCTATGTTTTGAATAAATCTGCTCTAAACTTAGACTTTCCAAAAACCTGTTTTCAGATGTGCTGATATATTGTGAACAAACACTCTAAACATTTCTAGTCAAAATGTTTGAGCTCAGAACTGCATAAACAGAGGTGTTATTACACACTGTTCATTACAGTGTTTAGAAACTGTATGTGGTTTTATTTCTAAAGCTTAACTAATGTGAGGTGACACTCTATTTTCCACAGCCATTAACCTTAAACTGAATGTTTATGAGAGGGAGAGGTCTATTGTTCAAGTTCACCTCAGATGAGAGGTCTTTTTTTGGTAAAAATTCCATACATTCCACAGCCGGTAATCCAACCAATGAAATGTCTGGAATTACCATGTCATTATCATATGAATGTCAGTTTGCATTGTTTGGCAGGAAACAGTGTAGCTGTCTGAGTCACTGTCACAGACGTGTCTTTGCTTATTTAAGGTCCTCTCACAAAAATGTAAAAATATATTTTGATTCAAGCTATATACAGGGGTTAGGCAATGAAACGGAAACACCTGTCATTTTAGTGTGGGAGGTTTCATGGCTAAATTGGACCAGTCTGGTGGCCAATCTTCATTAATTGCACATTGCACCAGTAAGAGCAGAGTGTGAAGGTTCAATTAGCAGGGTAAGAGCACAGTTATATAGTATATTGCAATGCACACAACATTATGGCTGACATACCAGAGTTCCAAAGAGGACAAATTGTTGGTGCATCTGTGACGCTGTATTGGCCGCAAAAGGAGGCCCTACACCATACTAATAAATTATTGTGGTCTAAAACCAGGTGTTTCAGTTTCATTGTCTAACCCCTGTATATACAGTGAGGAAAATAAGTATTTGAACACCCTGCAAATTTGCAAGTTCTCCCACTTAAAAATCATGGAGGGGTTTGAAATGTTCATCTTAGGTGCATGTCCACTGTGAGAGACATAATCTAAAAGAAAAAATCCGGAAATCACAATGTATGATTTTTTAATAATTTATTTGTGGTACTGCTGCAAATAAGTATTTGAACACCTGCCAATCAGCAAACATTCTGGCCCTCAAAGACCTGTTAGTCCGCCTCTAAAAAGTCCACCT
>BRDA01013234.1:56981-72586 GCA_036984385.1 Crenuchus spilurus | reverse complement strand
TATGGACTAATATCTCCTATTCTAGTGATTAATAGTGTTTATTGAGGTTGTTTATGGACTAATATCTCCTATTCTAGTGATTAATAGTGTTTGAGTATATATAAGTGTCTACTGGTGGATAGTAAATACTAATAAGTTTTACTAATGCTTATAAACTCAGTGTCAACAACTTGTAGGAGACACTAAAACTGAGCTAAAAAGCAGTGAGTGTCCTAACTCAGCTTCTATAGAAGATTATCTGGAGCAGCGTTTGTGGATTTTATCAGTCTCTCCAAACGGCCAGAAACAAGAATTTAGGTCTGAAATAAAAGTGTTGTGATGGAAAATTTTTGAGTGACCCCAAACTTTTGAGTGGGAGTATCCAACATATGGGAATGTATGAATAACTAATTCAAATATCAAAAGTTTTCTAGCATGAACTGAAACACTGCAATAATGCCCCACCCTCTTCCCGTTCAGCATCTTCATCCATTATTTAAAGTCCCTCATCACTGCAGGTGCACAAAACTTTCCATTCATTTTGTCTTTGCAATATTTACACTCAGACGTTCAGGGTGTGCAAACGTTAAGCACTCAGTGTCTTAGGAAGTCTTTGGTTTGTTTTTTTTACATTTTCTTTAAAGCAGGTTAATAATGCGTGTTAGCAGCCACCGTAGCGTAAGGCTACGAGTAGCTTTCGTTCTCATTCCAGGAAGTCATCCACTGTTTCTTCTCCACTGGCTGTGGCTGCTCTTTCCCAGGTGTATGAACTCGCTCTTCCCTCTTTATCCGCACGGCACTGTAACTCGGCACGCTGTCATCATATTTGGAACGTTTAAAAAATCCACACTGAGAGCAAAAATGACAAGGATTAGCATTAGCTAACATGAACTGGCATTTCCTTGCTAGACCAGTATTCCCCAATTCAGACTTAATCCAGACCACAGTTTTACTCTATCCAAGCTTTGGTATTGCAAAAGGATGCAAGAGAGGCTGAGTTGGGTGAATGGATGAGTAAAAGAGTGGATGGGTTGTTGGCTGGATGTGTGGAAGGTTGGTGGGTTTCTGGGTGGATATTTGATTGGGTGGCTAGATGAATGGTTGAGTTGATGGGTGGCTGGGTATCTAACTGGGTGGGTGACTGGGTAGGTTGTTGAGTGGGCAGCTGGGTATGTGAGTGGTTGAATGATAAGGTGATTTGGTGGATTAATGGGTGAATGGGTGGGTGGCATGGCGGTTGGTTGAATGGGTGGGTGGCATGGCGGATTAATGGGTGAATGGGTGGGTGGCATGGCGGTTGGTTGAATGGGTGGGTGGCATGGCGGTTGGTTGAATGGGTGGGTGGCATGGCGGTTGGTTGAATGGGTGGGTATCTGAGTGGGTGGCCTACCAAAACAAAATGATGTATCCCTGTTGGCAGAACAATGTTCTGTATTAGAGCATCCCTATTGCCACCTGTACAGTTCTTGTTTGCTTGTTATGTGTGTGTTAAGCTTGGATGCAGCAAAAACATGGACTGGATTCTGAAACACTCAATCAGGATCAGGAAACACTGGATAAGTCCAAACAAACTTTAGAAAGGAACAAAGCATGCTTGGCCAGGCAATAATGTGATGAGCAGCAATTTGTCCAAAACAGGCAGGAACGTATAGCCACAGAGAAAGCGAATAAATATGCAGCATTCCCAGAAAGAAAGCAAGTTCCCCAGTCAAGCTGATTGGTTTAAGAACAGTTATTTACACATTTACAGCCTTATATGAGGTATTATTACATATTCATGTATGTAGACCTCCTTGCAGTGACACCATACATGAAAGCTTGGTGTATTGTAACAGCATTACGGACAGCATATAGCTCATCACTGTGCACTGAAACGCTGCCACCATTTTTCCACAAATGCAAGACAGACTGATGACCCAGGCTGGAGTGAGTGAGAGAAGCCTAAACTGAATCCCCATGTTAGCTCTGAGCACCCGTACAGCAAAAGTGGATCTATTACCCAGCTTTTGTTTCCTTTGTCTCTTACTCTCTCTCTCTTTTTATGCATCAGATGTCAGTCTCTCTTTCTCAGGTTCGTGTTTGGGGTCTTTGTCGTTTTTGCCGAAGAAACCGCACTAAAAGAAGTAAAGTCGTTTGGTTTCTGGTAAACAAGCCATGTTGTCGCTGTTGGAATAAAAACTTGTAGCTCCGTCTTATTTTTTTTAAATATATATATAATTTTTTATTTCTAGTATTTTTTTTCCCAATTTTCCCCTCCCAATGCAGTAGTAGCCAATTAACCCACCCCATCCACTAGGGGGCTCTCCCCATCACTTTGCACTGTCTCTGACTCTAGGAGGGTGAAGACAAGCATAAGCCTCTTCTGATGCATGTGATGCAGCCACCATCTCTTTTTGAACTACCGCTGATACACCGTCACTGGGGAGCCAACGTGCCCGGAGGAAAGCGCAGGAGTCCCAGCTCTGAATGGACCAATCAGTAGACGCCTGAGCCAGTGGACATTGTATTGCGTAAGTGATGGGGAGAGCACACCATCTACCCACCCAGAGAGAGTACGGCCAATTTTACTCTCTTGGGCCCCGGCTGTTGATGGCGAACAGCATGATTGGGATTCAAACTCCAATCTTCTGGTCATAGTGTCAGTGTCTTAGCCTGCTGAGCTACTCGGGGCCTGTAGCTCAATTTTTTTAAACATAATCAGTACCATAAGACATATTACAGCCTTAGATAAAACAATACTATCAGACTAACTCCACTTTCCACTGAAAACCAACCAATGAAGCAGAAGTTAGCGTCTTATTCAAATTTCTCTTTTCCACCTTAAATGGTACAGCAGTTACTCAGGGGCTACTGACTGATTTAGGCTCATTCTTCTTCATTTAAGGTGGAATGGAAAATTCTAATACTCTCTAACACACACACACACACCTCACTTAAGGTGGAATGGATTATTCTAATACTCTCCAGCACACACACCTTATTTAAGGTGGAATGGAAAATTCTAATACTCTCTAATACACACGCACACACCTCATTTAAGGTGGAATGGAAAGTTGAAATAAGACACTGATGAATAAGAAGTTCAGCTTCACACTCTCCTGTTTGCTGCATCAGGCATTATTGGGTTATGTATGTAAATGTAAAAATGGCCGACCTCAGTTCACGGTTGTGGCTGGTGCTACACTGGTGGGGGCGTGGCTAAAAGTCCCCTTCTTGCACAATAAGGGAGCCCTAGCTGAACCAGTTGTGCTGAAAAAGTGCTTTTTACATAATATGCCCCCTTAAATGATGAGTGGTCCATTAGAAAATGTCCAAAATGACTTCTACATTGGGTTGATTCTCTGGTAAAGTTATTGTTTTGGAGGTACAAGCTTTTGTTCCAACAGCCATAATGTCTTTGCATATCACATTTGTGATTTCCTTTTTAACAGACAAACATAAACAGGACAGTCCTGATAGAATGATAGATGGAGATGAAATGTTTTTATGTTTGTCTTGTTTTACCTTCCAGAGCAGGAAGATCAACAGTCCCAGCAGGAGCAAGCCCAGTAATATAGCCACCAGGATGATCCACCAGGGTAAACCTCCATGCTGCGCTGCCTTACGCACTGGAAACACAGTCACTCGTACCTAAGACGTACAAAAACACACATACCTAACAGTTAACAATTGACTATCTTTCACTGCTCATTATAACATTAAAGTACAAGCCTTTGTTTGATTAGCTGTCTAGTTTCCTAGCCTTATAGACAAATGTGTGCACTCAATATCTATGCAACAGTCCCGGTCAGTGATCTGAGTCATACAAGTCCATATTCTTATCTTTCTGACTGATGACATATCAGTGGTGGGCCGTGCATTTTTTTAGTTATAAAAACCATTTAATATGCAGAAATACAGTATAAAGAATTGCATCGCAGACAGATAACTCCTGTAGCCTTAATAATAAATACCTCTATTGAATAAACAAACCAGAAGTGAACAAGTCTCCTTACTGCAGAAACCGCCACACGACACACATAAAAACATCAATAATAACCTCATAAACTTGCAATATTATTTAGGAAAATAGCAACGTTTTACTCACCAAAAAATGTTATTTGTAAGCAAAATCCATCCTCCTCTCTTTCCTCAAAAACAGTGCAATTACTCTGTTGTACAGATTATCCATGTGCTTCAGTTCCATCAAGAAGTACTTTTCTATCATGGAAGCTACTGCTAACTATATTGACTATCCAATCAATGAGTCTGAATACAGTGACATTGCCAGACGCCTGCTAGAGGGCCCTGGTGACAGCAACTCAAAATCTGATTGGTTGAAGCAACAATTACATCGACATTATTTTATGTTAAGAGAGCCTGCAGAATAAATTGTGAAGGCCTCCAGGCGGACATCTTTGATTTTCACCCTGTCTGGCAACAAATGATGGCTGAAATGTGATTGGTTAATTGCTTTAATATAAAAATACATGTCTGGAAACAGCACAACCATCAGAAAAGCTATAAAAGGAAGCGAACAAACCATTTGGAATTATTTAAGTGTTCATGGACAAAATATAATTAACATCAGTTTGTGATTCAGCTATTTCTTAGGCCAGCAGAGAAGGCCTTGCTGGCCCTGATGGCCCACCACTGTGACTTATACACCAATCATCGACTTCATCAAACTGTGCAGCAACAGATGAGCGACTCTCTCTGACTTGGACCCAGAGTTTAAAAACTCATAGAAGCACAACACACGCCACCACCATGTCATTGTCACTGCGGTGCTGTGAATGATCCACCACAGACTGTTGTGTGCTTGCGTATATAAACATGGTCGTATCAGAATACTATGACCATCTGAACCATGTCCCTGTTTTGTAGATCCAGATGTAACAGTGTTTGTTTAATGCCAATCCCTGACACTTCCCTCATTGGTCCTGGGTTCATTATAAAGGTTAACTGGTCCACTGTAGCGTGTTGATAGCTCTGTACCATTTTCAGGAGTCGTCCTTCCCCTCTGGAATCAATGGCCCCTGGGGCACCACTGTTATGTCGTTGGGCTCTCACAGATTTAGTGGTTTCTGAGATGCTGCCACCCTTCACCCGTTACCCTCTTATCATTCTATCACCCTCTTATACCTTTTAGAATAGCCAACAACTATTAAACAAATGCAACCAGGTGATAATGAGGTAATTGCGACACATCCTATGAGGTTGCTAACCTGCTGAGTGAACATCAATAACTGTCATAATTGGAATTAAAGGCCAATAACTTCTCAGCTCACCTGTGTCTCCTTGTTGCTCAGCATTATATTTTTAGGTGCAGACTGAGTGATGTCCAGACTGAGTGATGCTTTCACCAGGATGTCAACATAATTGAGGTTGGAGTAGTCCTGCATGAAACAACATGATTATGATTAGTTCACACTCATAAATCAGTAGTCATACATCGCTTAGATGTTGGCCAGGTTTTATCACTTTGTGGCACTGAAGCAAACTCGGAGAAGTCTGAAGTACTCAAAACCTGAGGTGGGTAATCCAGGTCCAGAAAGTAAAAATCCATCACAGGATTTTGCTCCAACTTAATATGTGGCTCTGCTGCAGCATATCTGCAGCAGAACCAACAAGGCAGTTGAAATGAAATTAAGGGGTGAATTTTTATTTTCTGGACCTGGATTACCCACCTCTACTCAAAACTCCCAAGACAAGAAAGGAAACAATTTGATTCCATTTTGAGATCATTCTAGCATGAGATTTAAAGTATAAAACTGATCCATCTTCTACACGAGCTCAATAAAATGAAGCAAAAATGAAAAATAAAAGAACACACCTCTAGAAAAGTGCTGTTCCAGAGACGAGCCTTCAGTGTAATAACCGCATTGCTGTCCAGTCCCTGAAGTGGACACTTAAAGTGCACACACTTTGCTCCATCATCACATGACTGCAAACAACATGACAACTTTTTACAAAACAGAAGAAGTCTTACAAACATTCAATATATACACTAATACTATATATATGTGTGTGTGTATGTGTGTGTGTGTATGTGTGTGTATATGCATGTATGTGTGTCCGTATGTATGTATGTATGTGTATGTATGTGCGTCTGTACATGTGTGTATGTATGTATGTGTGTATGTGTGTGTGTATGTATGTGTATGAATGTGTGTCTGTACATGTGTGTATGTACATGTGTGTATGTATGTATGTATGTATGTATGTATGTATGTATGTATGTGTGTGTGTATGTATGTGTATGAATGTGTGTGTGTATGTACATGTATGTATGTGTGTATGTATGTATGTGTGTGTGTATGTATGTGTATGAATGTGTGTCTGTACATGTGTGTATGTACATGTGTGTATGTATGTATGTATGTATGTATGTATGTATGTATGTGTGTGTGTATGTATGTGTATGAATGTGTGTGTGTATGTACATGTATGTATGTGTGTATGTATGTATGTGTGTCTGTACATGTGTGTCTGTACATGTGTGTATGTATGTATGTATGTGTGTATGTATGTATGTGTGTGTGTATGTATGTGTGTGTGTATGTATGTGTGTCTGTACATGTGTGTCTGTACGTGTGTGTGTATGTACATGTATGTATGTGTATGTGTATGTATGTGTGTCTGTACGTGTGTGTGTATGTACATGTATGTATGTGTATGTGTATGTATGTGTGTCTGTACATGTGTGTATGTATGTATGTACATGTATGTATGTATGTGTGTGTGTATGTATGTGTATGTATGTGTGTCTGTACGTATGTGTATGTATGTGTGTCTGTACATGTGTGTATGTACATGTGTGTATGTGTGTGTGTATGTACATGTATGTATGTGTGTGTGTATGTACATGTATGTATGTGTGTGTATGTACATGTATGTATGTGTGTGTGTATGTACATGTATGTATGTATGTGTATGTATGTGTGTATGTATGTATGTGTGTATGTATGTGTATGAATGTGTGTCTGTACATGTGTGTATGTACATGTGTGTATGTATGTATGTATGTATGTGTGTGTATGTATGTGTATGAATGTGTGTGTGTATGTACATGTATGTATGTGTGTATGTATGTATGTGTGTGTGTATGTATGTGTGTCTGTACATGTGTGTCTGTATGTATGTATGTGTGTATGTATGTATGTGTGTATGTATGTATGTGTGTCTGTACATGTGTGTATGTATGTATGTATGTATGTATGTGTGTGTGTATGTGTGTGTGTATGTATGTGTATGAATGTGTGTGTGTATGTACATGTATGTGTGTATGTATGTATGTATGTGTGTATGTATGTATGTATGTCTGTACATGTGTGTCTGTACGTGTGTATGTATGTATGTATGTATGTATGTATGTGTGTATGTATGTATGTGTGTCTGTACATGTGTGTCTGTACATGTGTGTATGTATGTATGTGTGTGTGTATGTATGTGTATGAATGTGTGTGTGTATGTACATGTATGTATGTGTGTGTGTATGTATGTGTGTGTGTATGTACATGTGTGTGTATGTATAGTATAGTATATGTGACATTAAGAATTTACCAGAACTTCAAATTTTCTTTTGCTCTTGTCAGTAAAAAGAGAGAATTTGGGTTCTTCTGAGTTTGCATTTCCTCCAACTTCACGTTTGAATCTCGTCCCTGAGGACTCCTGACATAAGAATAAAGCACAAAGTCTCATTCCTGCAAACTGGGCTGCCTTTGAGGCACAACACGTTTGTCTTCAGCCTTTAAACATCAGACATTTTGCAGAAATGTGAAAAACATAACATAAAAGACGTTTTCAGTTTGTTTACCTGCTGGAGCTTGAGAGGGTTAACTTCATGTGACCTGTCACAGGCACTCCTCTCCACGCCGTTAGTGGTGATCTTCATCAGGTACAGAAGCCATTTGTCTGATTCTGTGCTCTTGGGCCACTGGATGTTGAGAAAAGCGGTGCCGAACGACTTCAGCGGCTTTCCCAGGTTTATGACCTTCAGGAAACCAAACAGTACCAAAGTTTAGATTAGATAAGATTCAACTTTTTGACAATGTGATTGCACAAAACGGAATTGGACTTCCGCATTTAACCCATCAGTGCAGTGAAACACTCTAGTGAACACACTGGGCTTAGAACTATAAACACAAATGGAGATGGACTATATGATAGGAAATGTGCACATATGTAGGTACGATGTTGTGCATATACATTAAGGATTATATTTTTTGAGTGCGACCAAGCCTGTAAAATCACTGGTGGAGTATACTAAAAGCTCTACAGAATCAGCTCCTAAAACACTGAATATTAAATTGAATCTCAACATGACAATATATGTGCTGTTGCATCCCAAGTTTAAATAAAGTTTATTTAACACCTTTAATTGCCTGTTTCCTAGATTCAGATTAATCACAAACACTAAAGACTAAACTAGTTTCCAGCCATGTAGTGGTAAGAACCTGGCAACACAATGTGCATGATGATACATTAGTTTTACATTTCAAATGTACATTTTTTAAACCTAATTTTATGAAAACTGCCAACGGTGCATCCTTATGCTTCTGGTTTTCATCGGAATGGAAAAGTCTAATGGCTGAAGATTCCAACATTCCTATCTAGAGTCTTTAAACACAACACAAGGGAACCGAGCGGGTCAGCGGACTAAGGCGATGCCACTATGATCCGAGGATCGCGAGTTCGAATCCCAATCATGGTGCTTGCCATCAACAACCGGGGCCTCGAGAGAGCAGAGTTTGGTTGTGCTTTCTCTTCAAGTAGGCAACATGGCGCACTCTTCTTACATATTTACTACTACTAATAATAAAAATAATAATGTTAACAATAATATCTGATTGGACGCTCTAGATTTTAGGCTGGTGTCAGGTTGTATAGGGCGCTTTATGTCAGACATTGGGATGGAGATTTTTGTGGACCTGGCAACCCTGATGTTGCTAACGCACATCTGCTCCCCATCGTCTATGTAAATCCACCTTTTAGTAAGTAATCCTGCAAAGTGCGGAAAATGTAAATGACTTATTTTTAACAAACAATTAAACAAACATTTAATAAATCAATAAAGTGCAAAAGTTTTCATCCTTCACTAAAAACCACTCTGATTCAATGAATTCAATAAAACTGACGTGCTCATGCGCATGCGCGGGACAAATCGAAGCGAGCGTGCAGATCAGGAATGTTGAGCACGGGAGGGCAGTGTTGAGCGCGCAGGAGAGAGATTTGTATACACTATTGAGTTCATGTGCGTGCAAAACTCTTGCTCGCTCAAAACACCCGCGCATGAACTCAATAGTGTATACAAATCTCTCTCCTGCGTTAATGGCTTATTAATGAAAGTTATTATAAAGTGTGACAGGTCAGGGTGTTAGTGAAAAGCACTGTGATTGGTTAAAAAGCTTATTTACATATGATAGCCATCCATGATATCAATAATATATTTTGCATAATCACCCTGAATTCATAATCAATCTGACTGCCCACTTCAGACTCGGTCTTCATAGCACTCTCTCCTTTAACCTCGCCAGTGAATTCCAGCTGAGGCGGCTTAGCCACCCTGAAAACAGTGAAACAGATCCACATTTAGCATTTCAGACAAAATTACATTTATTTCACACATATATTTTATAAAACATGTTATCCATGTCTCAGTGACCTCCATGCCACTCTGCACTGATACAGTCATTTGTTGTAATAGAGCCCCAACCAAGTGCTGAGTGTATACAGACTTGTCAGACTTTTCTGTTTGATCTCATGAAATGTTCTAATAATTTGAGGTTCTGGATTTCTGATTTGAATGAGCTATAAGTCATGTCACACGCCGTCGTGATGGTAGGCTACACAGACAAGTGCCATCTGTCTCTGGTAGCTTGTAGCAGGCTAGCACCTGATAATCCAGTCCATGTCTTGATGTTATCCATCCAGGTTATTCTTGGTCTTCCACGTCTTCGGACTCCCTCCACAAGTCCTGTCATAACACTTCCTTCAATGCTCTCATGTGCTGCCTCATCACATGACCGAAGTAACGTAACTTGTGGGATTTAACGTGCATCAGTAACTCCTTTTCAGTTCTAGCATCTCATAGACTTGCTCAGTGGTCATCATCTTCATCCATGAGATCTTCAGCAACTTCCTGATGCACTTGTTCTCAAAAGCCTGAATACGTCTTTCTTCCTCTTTCTTCAGTGTCCAGGCTTCACATCCATATGTAGCTACTGGCCAGACCAAGACTTTCATCAGTCTTAGTTTGGTGTTGGTGCTAATTGACTTGCTTTTCCACATCTTTGTCAATTTGACCATCACCAACATGCCCGTGGCCATTCTTGAAGTCATGCTGATAAAAAAAATCTTGAAATGTCATTTCATGTGTAATGAATATCAAAAAACCTTTTTTAAAATTAAATTATGAATAAAAAAGGGCATTTTTTGTTGTATATTCATTAAAACAGTAGATAATCACTTATTACAGCAGGCACTTTTCTATTTCCATATTAAATATTTAATTCAATAATGATTAATAATGTAATCATTAGTAATCTGCTTGGAGGAAGTAGAGGCTGATGCAGGTGTGACGTGTGGATTGGAGAACAGACAATAACAGACTCAGGGAACAGACAACAATGACTGACGAAAACCAAGACACATGAGGAAACATATAAACCAAACATAATCAAACATGCAACAGCAGACCAGGGCTGTGGAGGCGGAGACATCTATACACATATAGATATAGACATCTTCGGAGTTTTATTCAGTCCAAGCATCGCTTATATGGGCATTTCTCAGTCCAGCACAGCTCACACTAACACAGCACCACCACATCAGTGTCACTGAAGTGCTGAGAATGATCCAACACTCAAAAATGACCTGCTGTGTTAGTCCTGATCAGTGAAGAACAGGGTAAATAAAGTCCACAGAGAAACGGATGGGCTACAGTCTGTAATCGTAGAACTACAAAGTGCACCTGTATGCTCAGTGGAGCTGATGGACAGCGAGTGTACATACAAGGATTTAATGTTATGGCTGATTAGTGTTGTTTTTAGTCTGTAAGGCTTGGCTAGCAGTCCCAAGACCTTCAACAATGGTCTACTATTGGCCAGTCAACTATTTTTACCTGATTTAACGATCACAATGGCATTTGTCTGCATTGCCTTTAGCCATCATCTTGGGATCCAGCCCTTCTACAAGAACTGAACATCTATTTGAAGACATTAACAGTAATGTGCTACATCCAGGAATAATAATGGATGCAGACAACATCATACAACAGAAACTCACCCAGAGAGAGACAGCAAGAGCTCGATTACAACATTAGCCTTCTTCTTCACTACCACGGGTTGTTGATTGCTTGTTCTGTAGAGTAAAGTACGGGACACTGTCATCATAAACATACGAGAAGTGGAGAATTTTATCAACACTAGATGCAAAATACTTTTAATTATTATTCTTTTAATTCCTACATCTGTTTATTTTCATGTATCAATGTGGTCTGTTTATTCCTTTAAACGTTTTTTGTTACTGTGCCTTTAATACCGATATATGTGAATGACATCCGATTGGCTGCCCTGTACTGTGCCAACATTTCATATCCAGTGAATGATTGGAGCTAAACTGATGTAGAAAACGTGTGACATCACAAAACAGGCTGGTTAGCTATTCAGTTTCTATAGACAGACTGTACGGACTACACTTTATTTATATTGTACAGCAAACTAAGTACAGTGGTAACCCTACTTATGAGTTTAATCTGTGCAGGAGCCAAGCTCGGTAGCTGGTTTGCTCGTTAGCTGGTTTGCTCGTTAGCTGGTTTGCTTGTTAGCTGGATGCATTTTCCCCATAAGAATACATGTAAAACTGATTAATCCGTGTCAGACGGCCAATATACAGTATACTTTAATATGCTAAATAATGTGTTTATATGGATTTTTAAAACATAAACGAGACGACGACGCTTGTGTAGGCTGGCGGCTAAGGAGGACAGGAGGACGGGCGTACGTGTATGGCATGGTTACACTTATCATATGAAAAGTAAAAGTAAAATGTATCTAACTTTCTTCTTCACTACCTTTTGCTACCTTAGCATCACTTTCACTGGACAGCGGTCAAAGGTAATGACTGACCTCTTCTTCTACGCTAGCATCTAGGGGATGCTACGACCGCAGCGCCCCTAGCGGTTGGCATACGTGAACTAATTTAGGCTACTCGTTACTTGGAATTTTACTCGTTACCTGGAACAAAAATATTCCGAGATCTCGACTCGTTACCTGGAATACTCGTTCGTAGGGATGCTCGTAAGTAGGGTTACCACTGTATAGTCATAGTAATTCATATGACCAGCCCAAAAGAATACAGCTTTGACAAGCACTTACGTTTTGAGCTGAAGAGTAACTTCCACTTCAGCAGTGTCTAGTGAAATCCCACCGGTGCCCAGAATGATGTAGAATATGAGCTGTAGTGTTAAAAATGATAAAACTGATTGACAGACTGGGACCACGCTTGTGAATAATTGATTTTCGTGTCTGTACTGTCTTGACTTACCTCTGAGTTTCTTTTGAATGGATTCCCAATATCACAGTCAGCTTGAGAGCCATTTTGATTGGCCACACAAATGACCGATTTGTCCTGTAGACAGTAAAGATGACATTTAATCAAATATACCTCTAAAAGAATGTTTTTCTGTACTAGAGCTGTTCTAGAGCTGCTGTAGTGAAGGTGAATTAACTTCTCGTACACTGTGAGCCTCCAGCATAACACTGGTGCCCCACGAGCCATTGATGTCAAAGGGGAACGACAAGTCTGGCAAGTGGTACCTCAATGCTGTGCTGAGGTTGGAATGGACCTGAGTGCCTCTGGCCACCTAATACAGGCCATGTCATGACATCTCACTAGTTTATTCTAAGCCAAGGGTGGCCCACTATTAGTAGGTGCTCATAATATTCTGAGCATGACTGTGAGAATGTATTTATATAGCCATCTGACCCTAATTTAAATATTCTAATGTTATGTTTTAGTCATATTGTCCACCTTTAGTCCAGATACTCACAGGGGTTTCAGTGCGTGATCCAGAGTAAGAGAGAGAGCCAGGAAATGATCCATTCAACACGGCCTCATAGGCATCATCTCCATCCTGATTGGTCACTTTCACCTTCAAAGCGATTTCCTTTTGGTCACTCAGGGAAATGACTGGGACACCATTCTGACTGAGGGACAAACACAGACGCTTCAGTCAGGACGTTTATGACTTGTGAGTTTATGATTTTTCACCAAATCTTTGACTGTAGTGTCCACAACAGTTAATGAACAGATACCCAGTTAACCCCAGAGAAAGAAAAAATGCACAAGAAAGGTAGAACTGGAGGTCGACTCATTTAGGTGAAAGCACACATGTTAATAGGCGATCATTTCAGTAGCTTATTTTAAAATGCTACATTATTTAAAATTGATCAATTTCATGTTGGATGAATAACAGAGGCTGCTTTATTACATTTAAGCCAGTTAACAGATACAACACTGTGAGCTCTCATCAGCATTCAGAGCATTTTTCTCCCCAGTGGAGGATGCAGCCTAGTTAGCAATAAAGCCGCACCAGATAGAAGCAACTATGAGCAAAACTACTCTACAGTACAGCCTGATTAACCAATAAAAAATAGAAACACAAAATATCTGCAGCCAATATATTATTTATAGAAATCCAACTCGACCACTAAAAGTCTCGGTCATGAATCAACTCGACCACTAAAAGTCTCGGTCATGAATCAACTCCACCACTAAAAGTCTCGATCATGACTCAACTCGACCACTAAAAGTCTCGGTCTTGACTCAACTCGACCACTAAAAGTCTCGGTCTTGACTCAACTCGACCACTAAAAGTCTCGGTCATGACTCAACTCGACCACTAAAAGTCTCGGTCATGACTCAACTCGACCACTAAAAGTCTCGATCATGACTCAACTCGACCACTAGAAGTCTCGATCTTGACTCAACTCGACCACTAAAAGTCTCGATCATGACTCAACTCGACCACTAAAAGTCTCGATCATGACTCAACTCGACCACTAAAAGTCTCGATCATGACTCAACTCCACCACTAAAAGTCTCGATCATGACTCAACTCCACCACTAAAAGTCTCGATCTTGACTCAACTCCACCACTAAAAGTCTCGATCTTGACTCAACTCGACCACTTAAAGTCTCGGTCATGACTCAACTCGACCACTAAAAGTCTCGGTCATGACTCAACTCGACCACTAAAAGTCTCGGTCTTGACTCAACTCGACCACTAAAAGTCTCGGTCTTGACTCAACTCGACCACTAAAAGTCTCGGTCATGACTCAACTCGACCACTAAAAGTCTCGGTCATGACTCAACTCGACCACTAAAAGTCTCGGTCATGACTCAACTCGACCACTAAAAGTCTCAATCATGACTCAACTCGACCACTAGAAGTCTCGATCATGACTCAACTCCACCACTAAAAGTCTCGATCATGACTCAACTCCACCACTAAAAGTCTCGATCATGACTCAACTCCACCACTAAAAGTCTCGATCTTGACTCAACTCCACCACTAAAAGTCTCGATCTTGACTCAACTCCACCACTAAAAGTCTCGATCTTGACTCAACTCGACCACTAAAAGTCTCGGTCATGACTCAACTCGACCATTAAAAGTCTCGGTCATGACTCAACTCGACCACTAAAAGTCTCGGTCATGACTCAACTCGACCACTAAAAGTCTCGGTCATGACTCAACTCGACCACTAAAAGTCTCAATCATGAATCAACTCGACCACTTAAAGTCTCGGTCATGACTCAACTCGACCACTTAAAGTCTCGGTCATGACTCAACTCGACCACTAAAAGTCTCGGTCATGACTCAACTCGACCACTAAAAGTCTCGGTCTTGACTCAACTCGACCACTAAAAGTCTCGGTCATGACTCAACTCGACCACTAAAAGTCTCGATCTTGACACAACTCGACCACTAAAAGTCTCGATCTTGACTCAACTCGACCACTAAAAGTCTCGGTCATGACTCAACTCGACCACTAAAAGTCTCGATCTTGACACAACTCGACCACTAAAAGTCTCGGTCTTGACACAACTCGACCACTAAAAGTCTCGGTCATGACTCAGATTCAACCACTAAAAGTCTCGGTCTTGACTCAAACTCAGCTGTAGCAGTCTTGACTAGCTACTACTAATACTGTCTAACACTAACTACTGCTGCTTTTAGCTACGGCATGCATATTGTCCCTTTTTATAGATATAACTGTATATCATACAGCATCAAAACGTGTGATATAAACATGCCTTAGTGTTATTTACTGTAATTGCACCGCCCTTTAAGTGAGCATGGGAAGGTGTACGATGATGTAACACGAGAGTAGAGTAAGGTGCTGAACATATAAAGCAGTAATTGTCCTTTCTGGCTGAACTCACACGGGCAGATCGTGAAAGACATCTTTGTTAGGTTCTCGTGAGCAGAACGTGTACTGCAGCATCAATTTACTGTCACATACGTTATCACTGCCACACCCCTCCTTCACAAAATTCACCTGTAAGAGCAGATCAATAAAGAACTGATTAGAAAAAAACATTCACTGGATAGTATTTCAGCAGATCTATAGAAGTGAC
>BRDA01013234.1:28145-53789 GCA_036984385.1 Crenuchus spilurus | reverse complement strand
CGAGAAACAAAGCCAAAGAAACGCCGAGAAACAAAGCCAGAGAAACGACGAGAAACAAAGCCAGAGAAACGACGAGAAACAAAGCCAAAGAAACGACGAGAAACAAAGCCAGAGAAACAATGAGAAACAAAGCCAAAGAAACAACGAGAAACAAAGCCAGAGAAACAATGAGAAACAAAGCCAGAGAAACCACGAGAAACAAAGCCAGAGAAACCACGAGAAACAAAGCCAGAGAAACCACGAGAAACAAAGCCAGAGAAACAATGAGAAACAAAGCCAGAGAAACTACGAGAAACAAAGCCAGAGAAACGGCGAGAAACAAAGCCAGAGAAACGACGAGAAACAAAGCCAGAGAAACAACGAGAAACAAAGCCAAAGAAACCCCGAAAAACAAAGCCAGGAAAACGACGAGAAACAAACCCAGAGAAATGATGAGAAACAAAGCCAAAGAAACGATGAGAAACAAAGCCAGAGAACCAAAGCCAGAGAAACAAAGCCAGAGAAACAACGAGAAACAAAGCCAAAGAAACAACGAGAAACAAAGCCAAAGAAACAACGAGAAACAAAGCCAAAGAAATGATGAGAAACAAAGCCAAAGAAACGATGAGAAACAAAGCCAGAGAAACGATGAGAAACAAAGCCAGAGAAACAACGAGAAACACAGCCAAAAAACAACAAGAAACAAAGCCAAAAAAAACGATGAGAAACAAAGCCAGAATGACAGACAAACGCGTGGGTGGCATTGTTTTCATGAAATTAGCAGTCACGTGGGTACAGTAACAAAAACCGGGCGGATGAACAATAACTGGGACAAAATGTTCCCCCCAAAAAGTTGAGGATAACCCAATTATATAATAACCAGGTCAAATGATAAACAGAGGTTCCACTCTATTTCATTTGGAATAAATTACTATTCAGACAGTATCAACATTAAAATAAAAAGGCTTCAAATGTTACTTTATGTAATGAATATACAATTTAAGCAAGTTTTAACTTAATAAATTTGAAATAAATTGTGAACAACAATGAATTTTTCCACAATATTCTAATTTTTGGAGATGCACTAGTGTTGTTAGGAAGTAACAATGTAGGATTGACAATGTTATCTTTTTAATTTAAACTTAATGATTCATCATTTGAACTATGTATTATTTTGTAAGCTATGAAAATGCAAAGGTCAGTAAACAAAACTTAGATTGAATGTTACTGTGGGACAGAGCGCAGGTTAACAGACACAAAAAAAGCTTGGGTACTCACTAATGACAGGGCTGTAATTTTTGGAGTTGGCTGAGAATTTGAAACAGATCTGCAATTGAAGACTAAAAAAAACACAAGCGTCATTTAGAAATATGTAGAAACATGTAAAAACAGTTCAGAATAGTCTTCATTAGGACTCACTCACCATATACTGTCACCACAGTTCTTCTTAGTGAGGTCTATCTCCTTTGGTCTTGTGGCTATAGTCTTCTCTATGTTGACGACTGGCCTGGCTCTGTAATGTGTGAAGAGTAATTGACATTGGTGTAGAGATATGTCAGCAGTCACAGTCATGAACTCAGCTATGAAAAAGAGAGGTTCTTTTAAAGATTTTAGTTTTTAGTTTTAGCTTTTAAATAATTTAGGAAAGTTCAATTGTTTTCATGGTGGTGAACTTGTATACTGTCAATGTCCAAAGTATCTCCAAAAATGTAAATTCAAAAGAGAAGACAAAAACCTTCTTTACTTTCAGTGTACACTACCAGTCAAAAGTTTTAGAACAGTTTTAGAAAGTTTTAGAATGTTTCTGGTACGTTGGTCAGGAGTTCATCCTAAAACAAGATAATGACCCAAAACATGAGTCCAAGCTCTGCCAGAACTACTTCAGGAAAAAACAACAAGATGGTCAGCTTGAAAACATGGAGTGGAGCACAGTCTCCAGACTTAAACCCCATCCAGCTGATTTGGGATGAAGTGAAAAGCAAAGCAAACCTACAAGTGACAACATTTATTAGACGTTCTGCAGCAGATTAGTGAAGAACTGTCTGAAGAATGTTTGATGTCTGTTGTAGAAAGAAGGTCACGAGTGTGTTCAGCTGTTATATCTGACAAAGGTGCCACTTTGAGTCCAAAGTTTAGACACATTTTGGTCTATAAACTGATTCCACAAGTTCTTATTTAACTCCTCTGCTTTCATTTCATAATGAATGAGACATTAAACTGAAAAAAAAAAGGAAAAATGGGGGTGCTCTAACACTTTTGACGGGTAGTGTAAGTTAATGTAAAGAGATTTTATTCAAAACAATTTTAGAGCATTTCTACTGAACTTATTGTGAAATTGTAACATAATATAAAGGACATTATTACATTAACATCCAGAGTGTATATATATATATATATATATATATATATATATATATATATATATATATATATAATAGTAACTAATAACTAATCTCTATAGTCCATACAGGACTCTTCATTTATGAACAAAATACAATGAAATTCTCCAAAATATGATGCCAAAATGACTGCAACTTGATGTATAGAACTGACTGCCAAATTGAACATTAATTTGTTATAATTGGACATCTTTAAGGCTGCTTATACCCCAGTTGCCGCACATTATTTTTGAAAAAAATCCTAGATTTTTGTCAGTTTCTCTTTCACTGCTGTTGCTGCTACTCTAGCACAGTTTGTCAATCAGTTGATATTTACTGTTAACATAAACATGTTACCACATCATTAATACAGTACCAGTCAAAAGTTTGGACACATCTTCTCCTTCAAAGTTATATATTTTTTTCCTACATTGTAAATGAACACAGAAGTCATCCAGACACTAAAGGAACACAATAAATCATGTAGTAAACTTAAGTGTTAAACAAACCAAAACATGTTTTAGATTTTACTTCAAAGTAGACACACAACTGATGCCTCAAACACAATAAGAGGCAGGAAATGCAAGTCATGAACTCTTGACAAGACACAGCTGTTAACTGAAAGCCATTCCAGGTGACTACCTCATAAAGCTGACTGAGAAAATGCCATGAAAGCTGCATCTAAGCAAGAGGTGCCTACTGTGAAGAATGTCAAATATAAACATATTCTGGTTTGTTTAACACCGTTTTGTTTACTAAACAATTATATATGTATTTCTTCATAGTTTGGGTGACCAGAAGCTGTGTATATAAGAGTGATTAAACTTTTTACTTCATAGGTCTAATTAAACAGAATTATAGGCACCTGAGAGACAATCAGAACATTCTATTTCTAATCTCTGGGGTATAAACAATAATACAAAAGACTAGACTGTCAGGTGATTTGATGCTAGTAACAAATTAAATATGCTCAGGTTAAATTAAACATGTGATGTGTCAGAGTGACTTTACCTGAACACAGCCACAGAGTCAGACAAAGACCCAACAGCCAAGTCTGGATACTGATTATTGTCTAAATCCATATTCCCAGCTAAAGAGTATCCAAACAGATTAATCTTCTGATCTTTTCCATTCAGCACCTGATACAAACAAAACAAATCAAAGATGAGCAAACAAAACAATCAACAGCAACGAGACCATAAAATCAAGATAAGGATGCCAAATTCATATTGCCTTAACAACAAATACAACAACAACAATAATCAAAATAATAATCAAAATAATAATAAAAGTAAATTACTACTACTACTAATAATAATAATAAGAAGAAGAAGAATAAGAATAAGAATTGAAATAAATAAATAACAATAATACTAATGCATTTCTTACCTCTAAATTACTGTATAAACATTTCAATACACTATGCACTTTAGCGTATACTAATTTTTACTTGGCAGGTTTGTGCAGAAAGACTTGATGCAAATGTTTTGTTATATTGTGAAATTATGAAGTTTATGACTACCAGCAACATACCTATACATTCAGCTCACCTCGATAAACTATTAGTAGTAGATTTTGCAGTAGAATCGTTTGACAATAGGTCACCTCTATGGTCAGTTAATATTTTCCCATAACGATATTGAAACCTTCGGAATTGTCCAAAGTGATACAGTCTGATATTATATATTTTTTTTTATTACTTTATTATTAAAAAAAAAAAAAAAACTTTTTACTAGGAGTTGAGTCAGATACTCATTTCAGACGAGTATCCGGTACCGATAAAGCATTTGTCATGAGTACGATCACGATACGAGTAAAACTCGTCAATATCCGTACTCGTGCTGAAAGAAAATCCTCATTGGGTAACTGGCTGTCTTCACGATCTGTGATTGGCCAGTCACACAGAGCACCCACCCCTCCCTACACAGACTCGGCTCTCTGTGTGTGAGAGTGAGGCACAGCTCTGACTGTATAGTCACTCAGTCACACACACATGCACACACAGACACACACACACATACCTTAATCAACATTGTGGAAAAAAATGCTAAGAATATTAAGTAGTAAAAAAATTGTTTAAAAAATTGAAAGAAAAAATATAACTTTGATCATCTTATTGTAAAAAAAATGTAAAAGAAAGTTGTGTTGAGTATGACAACTCTTGTTCATGAATAGTAAATAGTTCTTACTTTTGTTATCAAAAACATTTATTTGAATATCAATTTTGAGGCTGTTCTGTAAATAGTTTTCAAATGAACAACACATATAGCAACTTCTAATCAATCCATATCAATTTCAGACTTAAAATAATGTACCAATTTAAGCCACACCCGCTTCCGGTTAAACCATGCCCAATTCCGGTTTAGGCCGTGCCCACTCCGAGTATAGATACGGATACAGATAATTTAGATGGTTGAACAGATACAGACGTACTCACTCATCCCTACTATTTACCTTAAAATGGCCAATTTGTAATTGAAGCTCTTAACTTAAATGGTAAACAAACTTAATCTGTGACCCTGCGCTCACTTAACTTCCCCAACATCAAATCTTGAAAGCAGTTTATTAATGCAAATGCATTTTATCACCAACTAAACGTGAAAAGCCAAACTGATTTAAGACTTCAGTGTGTACACATGAACCTTTTATTCTGATCATAAACCTATTTCAGCTGTTATCTGTTTATTCAAGATGTCATGTAAAGAGCATACTCTGGTTTCTGAGGATTATGGGCTAGAATTCTGATTAAGAAACCTGATAGAGAACTTCAGTTTATGTACACTCTTATTCTAATTTCTATTGTTATTCTTAGTCTGAGCATGTGCAAAAACACAGCAATGTCCCAGAGTTTAAATCAGCATCAACAAAACGCTTTCAGAGCTGAAACCAAGCCCAAGCCTAAAGAAATGAAGAATGTGAATATTCTTCATCTTTTACATGCAAGAAAACATCAAAATGGAGACACTTTAAAGAATCTTGCTAATAAAATGGTCATTCATAATAAATAAGTAAATAAAGGATTGTTCAACATTTGTCTTTGTAGCAAGATTAACAAGAAGAGTAGTATAGATTTTTTTTTTTTACCCAATTTTCACCCCAATGTAGCC
Organism: Crenuchus spilurus; assembly: GCA_036984385.1. Taxonomy (NCBI): domain Eukaryota; kingdom Metazoa; phylum Chordata; class Actinopteri; order Characiformes; family Crenuchidae; genus Crenuchus; species Crenuchus spilurus. The sequence continues at coordinate 48,325 of BRDA01013234.1, read as the reverse complement.
AATCCCCACCCCAAATATTTGATAGCCAAACAACCCACCCGTTTGTTGACTCTCCATCACTTGTAATGTATCTGACCCTAGGAGGGAGCAGACTAACACAGGCCTCTTCCAATTAATGTGAAGCCAAGTTCCGCGTCTTCTCCAACTGCCGCCAATACATCGCCACCAGGCAGCCGACGTGCGCTCAGAGGAAAGTGCAGGTTCCCCAGTTCTGATGGATCACCTGGCAAATGCCTGAGCCAGCCAACATTACTTTGTAGTAATGGGGAAAGAGTGCCATCTTACCCATCCAGAGAGAGGACCAATTTCTACTCTCTCGGGTGCCGGCTGCTGATGGCAAGCAGCATGACCTGGGATTCAACTCAAGATCATACTGACAGCGCCACTCATGGCCCCCAGTACAGATTATTTAATCATAAAAATCTGGCATGATTTGCAGATGTATAGAACAGATTCTAGATGAAAATCAGATCTGAAGCAGTTCTTGTACTATTAAGAGCATATAAACACACTCAGTAATATAAGAGGTCAACATTAGACTAATTTGGTGAAAGTAGAGTGCGGACCTGAGCAGGTTGGTTTTTGAGGCCGTTGGCTGAGCCGTGGTAGATGTACACACTTCCTACTCCACCATCGTCATAGGGTGCCCCAACAGCCACATCTGTAATATAAACAAGCCATGTTCTTATAAACCACTCCATCATCACTGCTAACATCACTCTGAATAATGTTAGCATCAGTATCAAAATTATTTTCATTTTTAGCATAAACAACATTGTAACAAAATCAGAATCACTTTATACATGTTTCATATCACTCTACTTACTACAATTGCACAATATTAACAGAAATTCTTCACTAGAATTGTTTCCAAAGTGTTACACAGACTTTTGTTCAGCACAAACTCAGCAACAACAGTGTCAAAACAGTAACAGAGTGTCATTCATCTATATTTTGATTAAATCTTAAAAAAAAAAAGATGTGCTGATATATTGTGAACACACACACACTATAAACATTTCTAGCCAAGACTTTTGAGCTCAGAACTGAATAAACAGAAGTGCTGGCTACACACTGGTCATTATAGTTTTTAGAAATTGTTTGTGGTTTTATTTCTAAAGCTTAACAAATGTGAGGTGACACTCTGTTTTCCTCAGTCAGTAACCCTACATTGAATAGTCATGAGATAGGTGTGAAACACTCAATGTGAGAAGTCTTTGTTCAGCTCTTTTGTTTGATGGGGGTCTTCACACATTCCACGGCTGCTAATCCACCATTGGAATGTTCAGAATTACCATGTCATTATCATATGAATGACAGATTGTGCAAGTGGGCAAAAAAAAGCGCAGCTGTCTGACTCGTGCTGAAAAATGTGTCTCTGCTTATTTATGCTCCTCTTACAAATATCAAAAAATACATTTTGATTCAAAACATTATATATTTGAAAAGCAGACACTTTAAGGCTTATGGGGTATGTTTAGTTTTGTTTCTAGTGTTTTTGAGGGATTTCATTAATATACCGATGGCGGGAGCTCGGACTCCAGAGTGTCCAAATTTTGCTTCTTTGAATTAGAATTGATGCTCTACTACAATTGTATAGTCACTTGAACAATTCAAATGTTTGCATCAAAATATATCAACAAAACTTCTCTCAGCTCAATTAAGCTGTATCCAGATATAAATGCAAGTCTGAATGAAATCTGTGCAATATTAGTGTCTAGTAATATCTATTATTGTTTAATGTGTATATATATATTTTTGTGTAAGGGACTGCACACCTAAGATTTTCACTCACCTTCACACATGTGATGTGATTTGAAAAAGAAAAGTCTCACAGGCTAGTCAGTGTTTTAGGACACAACATAACTACGTGAATCAACTGACAGACTGGTCTTATATCAGATTTTTCCACATTTATGATGGTTATCACTAAAACTGGTTCTAGATCAGCACTTTCTAATGCTGTGTTGGTTGTTTCAGATGGTGAATGTAATATTTAGTTAATGTTGAGGACACATTTTTATCGTTCACAGTCATACAGTCTCTTAAACAGTACTGATTAGTCTTTTGAGGATTTTGATGCACTTTGAGTAGGCTGAGAGAAGTTTTTGTAAAGTACCTGATGGACACAGCTGGGCTATTTAGGTGACTATTTAAGTTAGCACTGGAGCTTCAAATGTTTGTACACAAAAAGCAAAGTGTTATTCTGTTACTGCCAAAGAAATGAACCTCCAAACCATTAAAACCATCCAGGTTGACATCGCCCAGGTTTTCTACAGCCAGCCCAAACATGGAATCTTTGGCTCCGTCTATTCTGGATCGTATGGCATTCTTCCAATCTCCTTTCTGGTTAATGTAGACATACACAGCTCCACCAATGTCTCCATTTTTCTCAAAGTACTGAGGGGCTCCAACTACAAGATCCTGCCAGCTGTGGAAGATTGACAGTAGATCACATTGGCAGAAAGGTCACAAAACCATTTATAATTTGTTTGTAGACATTTTGATAATAACAGCTCATAAATATTTACTACAAAGCAGAAATCTCAGAGCAGATATTTGGCCACTGCCATCATGATGTTAGGGTAAAATTTTGCACATTGTAAGGCCAGTACAGTCCAAATGCCATTTTACTTGGAATTGTTCACCCAGAAATCATCTTGGTACAATTTTCCACATTGCGGAAATTGGGAAAAAGTTCATTTGTGCTCACAATTTTATTCAAAGATAAATCAAAGATTATTTTTTCTGTGAACCTTTTTAATGTTATCTTAATAACACCAAAAACCAATGAAAATCAAGGTCAAATAAATGACAACTTTAAGGCTTGTTTATAGAACTACCACTACAGTATATTACTGCATAGAATCACTGACCATTAATAAACGGTTCTTACCCATCTCCATTTATATCAAGCACTGCAAGGTCGTAGCCATATGAAGAAGCAAGGCCCTCCCCTTCCAGCACATACTCCGTGATCAGATTATTTGAAGTTTCAGATTCTTTCTTCAGCAAGACTACCGCTCCACTGTGATTGGCTCTAGGTGCCCCGGCTACCACGGTCAGCTGACCCTTCACAGTTAGCATCTTACCAGAATCAAGAGAGAATCCTAAAGAAAGCCAGTTAGAGACGGTCACATTTTCAATCCAAAAATGCTAACAATGACAACAGTTGACCACATTTGCATCAACAAGCTTGTTTTTGTAGTTGGTAACCAAGAATGTTTTCTAAAATACTGCTCTTAGATCAGTGCTCTTATGCCTGAGCGAGTGTTAGCATTTTTGCTAAACACATGATTAAACACATCCAGTGATACGTAATGAGACAGATTCAAACGTGTGTATGTAAACATGCCATGGTTTGAAATGAGTGGGGTTATAGTCATATACAGTCATATATCCAAAATATGTGAACACTGCAAAAAGTACATTTTTGTTCATAATTTATTGAAAAAGGATTTTATAGTCATTACATCTAAAATGACATACTGTACTAGGCAAAAGTTTGGACACCTTCTGGACAGTGGTTTTTCATTATTTAAAAATTTGTCTAAACTATGAATAAATACATCTGTAATTATTTAGTAAACAAAACAGTGTTAAACAAACCAGACTATGTTTATATTTGACATTCTTCACAGTAGGCACCTCTTGCTTAGATGCAGCTTTCTTGGCATTTTCTCAGTCAGCTTTATGAGGTAGTCACCTGGAATGGCTTTCAGTTAACAGCTGTGTCTTGTCAAGAGTTCATGACTTGCATTTCTTGCCTCTTAATGTGTTTGAGACATTAGTGGTGTGTCTACTTTTAAAAAGTTTAACACTTTTAAGTTTACTACATGATTCCTTATGTGTTCACTCAGAGTCTGGAGGACTTCAGTGTTTATTTACAGTGTAGGAGAAAAGGGAAAAACCATTGAATGTGCCAAACTTTTGACTGGTACTGTATTTCAAGCCTTTTTTTTTTTTGTTTTAATGTTGATCAGTATGGATTGTAGCTCACGAGTTGGTCAGCCAATCAAGCACAGGAATTCAAAAACTTGAACTGGACTTCAGACACCTTGGATTGTGTGTCTCTCCACTCATCCTCCAGACTCTAGGAGCTTGATTTGTAAATGAAATGCAGTTTTCGTTCACTTGATCTAATGAGAAACAATTCAGTTCTTTGTCTCTTTAGTCCAGGTAAGACACTTCTGATGTTGTCTCTGGTTCAGGAGAGTTGATATTAGGAATGTGGCAGGAGAGATGCACAGTATTTATACTGTTTGAATAGTCATTTACTCAATTAAATATTCTAATAATTAACAATAAACAAGAAATATGACTTCTTCACAATTACATTTTTGACGCATGACTGTATATTTTAGCAATATAACATGTATTGAATAATTCATGCAGAAATCCTTTTTACAAACAAATAACTATTTTTCATTCTTTTCTCTAGCATGCATTGGATAAAAATGTCCAAAACACTTGATATAATAATGGAGGTTGTATGGTTTGTAAATGACTTTGTGGGATATGACTGGAATGAAGCACATGATCATCCAGAACGTCCCACAAACCTAAGTAGCTATTGGACATCACGTCCTCCTCCATAGCAATATCAACCTCGGGAGAATAAGACGTATAAAGAAACTGATCTGGATCAGTGCTGGACACACTAGTCATGAACAGTACACCTGGAACCACACACACACACACACAGAGAGATACACACACCTAATAATCCAAATATCAGCACTGTTCTATAGTTGAAAAGTAACACACATGATATATTTGACATAGAAATGCTCTAATCTTGAGAAACTGACTTACAGTGTTGGTGATAAGAACCAGGGGTTTTGATGTTTATAATAAAAATGCATAATTTTTATTTACAATCCAAATCATTTACATTTACAGCATTTGGAAGACGCTCCTATCCAGACCAACGTACAACAGTTCTTTGTTTCCATTAAGAGAATCATCTCAGCTAGTACAGACAGGTTAGAGTCGAAACCACGTGAGAGAACTTAAGATGACTGAAGACCAGCCGAGCAGCTGCATTCTGGATCAGCTGCAGGGGCCTGATGGCATGAGCAGCCAGAAGCAAGTTACAGTAGTCATGTCTTGAGATGACGAGAGACTGGACAAGCACCTGGGCAGCATCCTGGGTTAGAAAGAGTCGAATTTGTCGAATGTTTAAGAGGAGGAACCTGCAAGACCAAGTCAAGTTTGCAATGCAAGTAGAAGGTGCTAACTGGTCGTCTAGAATCACGCCAAGGCTTCTTACTTCTTGCGATGGAACAACAATGGAGTTCTCAAACAGAACAGGTAGTTCAAGATGCAAACCAGTGGTTCTGGGGATGAATGGAAGCTCAGTCTTGCTAGGGTTGAGCTTCAGGTGGTGAGTTGTCATCCATGTAGAGATGTCAGCCAAACACGCTGACAGTTAGTGAATCTAACGGTACATTGTAAAATAATGTTGTAGCTGAAAAGGAAGTTTTCTTTGAGAATTATTTTGCCACGCATCTCTCCACAAAGCCTCGAAGAGAATTTAAAAGAGATTTCAAACCTCAAATCAGACATTAGGAAGTATTTATCAACCATTTCATGTAATAGCTTTCTGTTGAGTAAACATTTGAGCTGCTTGGTTCCCATCACCACCACTGTGAACAATTCTGGTGCAGTGTTTCTCTAGAACTGAGCATCTGACATCAAAGCACTTCGAATGCCTATGTTTAAGTCTTAAATGTTAAATTATGCAGTATTTCATATTAAGATTTTGAAAATGTAAAATTTGAGATTTTGAACATCATTCCTAAACTGGGTCTGCTGTCCCACTATCTAAACCGGGGGTCCCCAAACTTTTGCATTGTGGACCCATTTGATACAGCGGTTGACAGTGTAGTGGCTAAAACTGCTGATCCCCATGGGGATCCTAAATTGAACAATTACACTCTATCACACCAATAAGATTCCTTGGGCAAGACTCTTAATGCTGCATTCACCTACAAAATAACATGATAGTAACTGTAAGTCACTCAAATGCATAAATGTACCTGATAACTTAGCGGGTCCATCAGGGGACCGGAGAGCAGTGGTCATATAAATATAATAGAACATTCAGATGCTAGAATGTAAATAAACATAATTGCTTTAAAACATTGCAACTCACCAATATTTTACAATCAGTGGGAGCTCATTGCCTGTTTCCCTGCAAAAAGGTGGGCCCACTGAGGGATGATGGGACAGAGTGACACTTTAAGTCTACAAAAGCCTTCAGCCTGTAATTTAGTCCATTATTATTTTGGTGTCTCAGGGTCACGTTTTCTCAGAGCCGAGGAACAGATGCCTTGTGGTCCAGAACCGGCCCACAACCTGGTGGTTGAAGACCTCAGCTCTAACCTAGAAACCCCGTCCAGGGTTGTTTTGTTGTGTCTTCATAAGGTTCTGCAGGGCTGATGAATGTGCAATGTGATGTAATGACGCACCTAAATAACTGTTGTCGGGGACGGCAACATCGTCCAGTCCTTCAGCAGTTTTGTATGTGACCTCGTATGGCCCATCATCATAGAAGCCCAGCTCCAGCAGAGTGTTGTTCTTCTGCTCCACTCGCACCACGCCTGAGGCCATGCCACCGCAAAGGATCATGGGAGATGATGAATGGATGAAGAAATAGATAAGTGTGGTAGGTGAGATGGATAGATAGTTGAAGAAGGTGAAAAAGTGAATGTTGGATGGTTGGGGAAAAAGGTCAAATAAAAGAACAAAACAAAAAAGGTGCAAAATATAAACTCAATTGTCAAAATGAATGTGATACCTCAAAGAAATAAACAAATGGTAAACCAACGATAGTTTGGTGATTACACAATCTTACCCCAAATGTAGTCACTCAGTCTAAACATGTTTAGCGTTTGAAGTTTGTGTGTGCAGTTTTGCGCCGTTGCTAAGAAGTAATGAGAGTTTAGCATCCTGAACTCTACACTTAGCTCATTATTTTTACATTTTTAGAAATAACAGGGTCACACACTGACAGAAACCACATAATCTACATGGTATTATTTAACAAATCAGGAATTTTAAGGTTTCTGTACAAGATCCTTTCTGCCACTACAGCACAAGCATCTCAGACCAAAACAAATGCTTTGTATTCAGCTACGCCCTTCCCTTCAGCCACACCTCCCTCCTTCTGTCTCTGCTGTCAGCAAAGCCCAGAGAAATGTGAGGCGGCCCAACATTTCCACAGTGTGAAGCATACATGCATGTACAGCTACCCCAGCTATAAAGACAAAAAGAAAGCCCCTGCAAAGCGAGATTGGACCTGCTAGGGTCCAATTTATTCAGCCATGTCAGTTTCCAGGTCTGCAGACAGGTTTTCGTAGGCATCCAGCTCTGCCCCAAAGTGTATAATCTAAATCTCCTTTTCCCAGTCCCTGGCCTCCTCTCAGTCTAGTTTAAGAGGTCAGGGATGTTGCTTTCTTTGTTATAGTTATGGGGGATTTAGGGGATATCTTTTGTCGCCTGAGGAGGAGGTCCGCTGGTAATCCCATGAACATGGCAAGCCATAGCACTAATTCCAGGTATGTTGCAGTACGGCAGCTCCTCCTCCCCTTTTGGCATTCATTGGACTGCAGAATCTGAGGTAACATTCCGGCAGGCCGGCTGTGAAAGCCAAGGTAGCATTCCATCAGGTAGGCTCGCCCTAGGTCTAATCAAGTGGCACTATGGCTCTGTAGAGGCCCCCCTGGGGCAGCCCTGCACCTGTAGAGCACAGGAATCTGTTTAGACTCCCCCAGGTGGCAGAGCACCTTGGAAAAAGGTTAGAGCCTCTGCTTTTAGCATTCTTGAGGTAATTTTTGCTTATTTTCAGAGCTTATTTTTCCCTTCAATTCCTTGGAGCACAGTGGAAATGTGTGTGCACCACGCCTTTCCACCTCTACTGCACTCGGTCACCCCCAGCTGTGGCTTTATTGTTTTGTTTTATTTTTGGGGTTTTTTTTTTCAGTTGCTGCTCCCCTCTCTGCACTTGAAGGGTTTTTCGACAGACAGGCCATGTTCCAGAGGGCGATTGACTCCACCAGTCTTGCATCGGTCTATTATATGTTCACAATAAAATCAGTTGGTTGCTGCTAAATTAATGTTTAAAATGTAACATATCACCTTTAAGTTAAACATGTAATGATGTAGGTATGCCGTTCACATGATATTAATTAGCATCCGTCACTTATTAGCTACTTTGACTGCACTGGAGCTGCAAGGGTAAACATGTTCTGTAGGAGTAAGTACAGTTTGGATAAGAAGACTGTGTAAGTGTTATTCAGCAAACTATGCCTTTAATGAACTTTAATGATCAATGGATGTTCGAGCCCTGGCACAACCACTTACCTTTTCTACCCTTTCCATTTGAAGTTGCCGTTGGATTTGACCAAAAATAAAAGATGGCAGTGAGCACTGTTTGTTTATTTGAGTTCTTCCTGCATGTTTTGTCATTAATTAATACCAAACAATAGTTTGGAAGCAAGATAACACTTTACTTTAATAGTTGCCTACAGTAAGCAAAAAGACAATTAAATGATTCATTATAATTCTACATAAAATGTCATGTTCAAGACAGATGAATCTCCCAAACTTGCTACCCTGGTCCACCTAAACATCTCCTCTAACCTTTCCAGTTGAAGGCTCCAGGTGCTCCAAACACCATGTAGTGGTAGTCTGTGGTGAATGTGGCAGCCACGCCTTGCTGGCAGGAGCCGAAGCGTTCATGGCCACGAAGTCGTCCTTCACAGAACTTCCAGTCTCCGCCTTCATCCCCTGTATTTTCATCAATGGTGAGGGCCTGACTGAGGACGTAGCAGCGGCCTGTGATGTCACGTGACTCCTGAGCCGTGTTCACAAACAATCGCCGCTGATAACGATGAGCACATGTCTGCAAACAGCACAACCCAAAGAGTGTTGACTTACAGATTTACACAGACTAACAAAAACATGTCTATATATATATTATTTATTTATACTGTATTTAGTATTTATACTGAGACTAAAGTACACACAGCTGGACTCTATTAACTAATTAATTGGCTTCTGAAGGCTGGATGGATTTTGTTTATGGGTATCAGAGTTCAGGGGGCTGAATACTTTTGCATGTCACACTTTTAAGATTTTTATTTAATTAAATTTTTGAAAACACTGTATCATTTTCATTCCACTTCACAGTTATGTGGTACTTTGTGTTGGTCTATCATTTAAAATCTCAGTAAAATACATTTATGTTTGTGGATGTAAGGTGACAAAATGTGAAAAATTTAAAGGGGGAATGAATACTTCTGCAAGTACACATATAAACTGACTCACCACTATTTTACCACCAGGTCCCTGGCTCCGTACAGTGACTCCCATCCACTGATTACTCTTGTTCTCTGCCTTTGGTTCCTCTACACACAAACACACATAAACAATACAAATTTAATTGAATTACATTACTTATACAGGCCAAACCAGGGATGCACAACAATATCCGAATCATATCAGTATCAGTAGAAAGTTTCTATACAGTATATACATATGTGTGTGTGTGTGTGTGTGTGTGTGTGTGTGTGTGGACACCCCTTCTAATGAATGTATTCAGCTACTTGAAGTTGACACAGATGTATAAATGCACACACACAGCTTGTCTAGTCCCTGTAGAGACATTAAGACTCTTTGGAGCAGCAAAACATGAACCTACTGGCATCATGTCTAATGCCAGGCGTGGACTAAAGGGGTATAAAGGCACCCAGCATTGAGAATTGGGCGGAACTATGTTCTAACATCCTGATATATTAATACTGTCCTAGATTCAAATCCTCACAGCAAACCAAAATCCAACAGAAAGCCTTTCCTGGACAGTAAAGACAAGAGCAGGAAAAACTCTTAAATACCCTTAATTTCAGAAGAAATGTACTAGCAGTGCTTTAGTCAATATGGTGTAGATAAACAGATAAACAGACCCAGAGAATCCGTTGCAGCCTTGCTGTAGTAAAATACATAATTCAAATGATGATTATTAGGCAGAAATAAGAATAAACATAATATGTAATAAACATACTAAACATCAGGTTCTCTTTAGAGGATGTGTGTCAATAAAACATATTTAACCAGCACTACACCGGTACAGATGTACACTATAACCTTACCGTTATTGTCAAAAATCACTCGGGTGCAGGAGGGGTTAGCAGGGTTGATATCACAGTTGAACAATCCTCCTGTTACCGATGACTGCTGTCTGTTCAATTTCTTTGCTCTGGGAGCACCAACCAACAACCTGTAAACAACAAAGACACAAAAGAGACAAAAATCACATTAAATCAGGCTTTTGGAGGTTTTATCTTTTTCTCATATGAACCCATAAGATCTGCACGTAGACTGCTTGAGTTTTGCACACACATACAATCAGTGTTCATTTTGACAGGTGATTTTGATTTAGTTTTAGTCTTTTGACTTAAATGTATATTAGTTTTAGTCACATTTTAGTCATGTATTGTTAGTTTTAGTCAAGTTTTAGTCAATTAAATGTTTAAAATAGTTAATCAAATTTTTTAGTTGTATTTTTAGTTAAACTGTTTTAAATTAGTGGTTAGCACGTTTGCCTCTCAGCGCTGGGGTCTTGGGTTCGATTCCCCATCTGAGCGGAGTTTCCATGTTCTCCCCGTGTCTGCATGGGTTTCCTCCGGGGTCTCCAGTTTCCTCCCACAGTCCAAAAACATGGAGGTCAGGTGAATTGGGTACTCTAAAAATTGTCCGTGTGTGTGTGTCTCCCAGCGATGGACTGGCACCCTGTCCTGGGCTTAGTTGACTAATGTAATGCCCTGCGCCCAGTGAGGGGGTAGGGGACTAATCGCGACCCTGATAAGGATTAAGCGGGTGTGATAATGAATGAATAATGAATGAAATTAAAGATATTTGTATATCTGTGTGTGTTTCTCACAGCTCCAGTTAGATGTGTTTGTGATCTATTTATCCTAAACACCTAAGATAATGATAACGGATTGCAAAATTCAAAAATGAAACATGAAACATATCAAACGATATACATATTCATCATCGTTAGCTAGCTAGTTAACATCTAGTAACTAGCTAGCTAGCTACATTAGCTTTGTTAGCTTAGCTTTTAGTAAAGCTCGTGGTGGTGAGAACTCAAGTGCCTCTTGAGGTTCACTGTGTTTTTCCCAGTTATTCTACATCCACAAACTTTGCACTCCGTTTTGTTTTCTGTGGCAGCAAAAGTGAAATTACTCCATAAATCGCTTCTTGTTTTCCGTCCAAGCTGCGGGAGTGACGTCAGCACGCTGTGTTGTTAAACTTCACCAGTGTGACAGGCAGCTAAAGGTGCTTTGAGAAAGTCAGACGTAAGGATGTGGTGTGGCAGGTTTATTTAAAAAAACAAATTACTAGACAAATACATTCTTTTTGTCCTTCTGTGACATTGATGAAAAGTCTAATTCTTTGTCATAAATTTCATCTTAAAATATTAGTTTTTATTTAGTTTTCGTCTCGTTTTCGTTGTGAAAAAAATGGTCGTCAACTAATATTTTTTGTCATAATTATTGTTAACAAAATTAACACTGAATACAATTTTCTTTGGTATCCTTAGCTGGATTGTTTATAAGCTGGACTTTAAGAGGTCAGGCAAACCCCATACAAGTGTAGACACGTCTCTTACAAACCCGTAACTGTGTTCTGCTAAAAATACTGTGTTCATGCTAGGGGTGTAACTGAACACAAATACCTTATTCAGAATACAAATACAACGCTTTACTCCCCATTTTTGATTGAAATTGTAATTGAAAACACACTGTGAGGTGTTTAAGAGCATTTCCACTACAGTAGCAGTACTATGCACTAGCATAAGCAGACTACGAACCAAGTTGCAGACGTTTTTGTCTACTCCACTGAAGTCCCTCACTGCCTGCTCAGAACAATGCTGCCAGCTTGCAAGCATGCCACACATCACTCATCCCATTCTCTCACGCTTTTCAGAGGAGAAACAACAGAGCTTTCCTTTTAGCTCTCGTCTGAAAAGCTCAGCAGCAGGACAGAGACGACCCCAGACACAAACTGGGCAAGGGTCACATCTCTGGTTTCAGAGCATTTGTTTGGCTCAAAGGCCCTTTTCTTCGTTCTGGATTGGCTGCTACGGTGATAACATTCATCCACAACACTTCAGAGTTGGCTACACAAGTTCTCTTTGTGGCTGTAAAACAAAAAGCGCTCTGACTGTGGAGGAGACTACGTTACCCACAATGCAGCAGTCAAGAGGCCTCAGGGCCACATCAAAGAGCCTGGCAACAAAACATGGCTTCCAAAGATCTATAGATTGTCTCTGAAATTGATATGTTTCAGACAAACATAGAAGGGTCTCCTCAGGTGGCTCCAAAAAGAACATAAAAAAGAGATATTAACCAAGACTGAACAATTTGGAGAAAATATCTAATTGCGAATTTTCAGACAAATTATGGTTATATTAAAGAATACCAAAATATTCTTTTTTTTTTCTTGCTTGAGGCTTGACCTCCAGTGTATTGAGCAAACGTTGGTGATGTGAAATGGGTGGATTCAGAAAAATTTGATGTTTAACCTCATTCAGAGTAGAGGTTCCCACTCCTAATCATCTCCATCTTGCTTGTTTACTTTTAAAACTGTTTTCTTAATGTCTACAAATCCTTGAAATAAGATCATCAACATTATTCGTTTTAATCTGAGAGTTGTAACGTCTTGGTTCACTGCTGTAGTTATTCCGTTTTGTTGCTTATATGTTAGCACTGGGATTTTTTTTACGATTTATGGTACCATTTATTTGCTTTACACCATGTAAAAACAAGCAGGCTGTTTAAGTTTAAAACAGTTTCTCTTTTATTTGCCTTTAAACCAGAACCCATTATGGTACTACAGTGTCAAAGGTCATCAGCCATGGCTCAGCAGGTTAGAAACTACTGATACTGCAGCAAATCAGCATGCTCACTCTAAGCTCCTTTTTGTCATTTAATCTGAAAAAGCACTAATTTTGACGGGAAAGCCTCGTTCAAAAGAAACAAACACATGCACCAGTCCAGAGGAATTAAGAGGGAAACGTTTACGAGTCACATTTTCCAAAATACACAGTGAAGGATGCTCTGTGTGTCCCAGTGTGCAGGACAAGCATGTCTTTGTATTGTAAATACACATACTTGGCATTTGATTCTGTCCAGTTTTCACCAACATATTTGCATAGTTTCCAGTATTTTTATCCAATTCAAATGTCACTTAACTTCCAGGATGTTATAGCACACTCAGGAGTTTCTTCCATATTACAGCTGTACAGTAAAAACAGGTCAATTAGACTTATGCATGGCTGCCGAGTTAGCCAAGACAGATATACCACGAAGGCTGTTATCTCGCTTAGACCATTGTTGCCACACCTTTAGGCCTTTTTGTGTATTTATGTATAGAAAAGATGAAAAAGAAGTCAACCTGTTTTGTCCTGGACAACAATAGCATTAGCTAGGCTAGCTTAGTGTGCTTAGATGTTATAGTTACTTTAAAGGTTTTTGTGTTTTGTCCATACAATGGAAACTTTTTCCCAAATCCATCACAGGTGGTCAATCAAATAATTTTTATTATCAACGTTATGGTTACGACTCAACGTTTTCACATTATTGATTATTTTACTTTTCACCAGATCTACCAGATTTGTAGTTAACAGGCATCTGATAGTTAATAGGCACCAAATAGAAAATATTATTTCTCATCTCAAGGTATTACTAAATATAACATATTGGAAAAAATAAAACATTTGAAAGTCTGGTTTGCTTTGTTACCTAAGCAATCATGAATAACTTGAATAGTAATGAAGATCTGGTGATGAAATCTGAGTTCACCACCAGCATCCTGTATTGTGTCCACGAGAATAACTGAGGATTTTAATGTCTCACTGCAGTGGCAGACGACCAATGGAGATGGCTGGGCGCCGGCCTCCACTCCTACAGCTGGATATTAGTCATCAGATATGAACACCCGTCTACCTGCACTGTAATCATACATGTCAGTCTTTTTCACACAGATTAAGGTTTATTTCATCCAAATTTCATCACCAGATCTTCATTAGTATTAAAGTTATTCACCATTGTCTGGGTAAAGAAGAAAATGGGACATTATAATAACTATGCCACCATCCATATCACAAAGTTACACACATTTTTAAAAATTATAACATGAAAAAATAAACATCACTCGTGTAGTTGTTACTTGGTTTCACATGTATTGCCTCATTGGTACACTGTAGAATGTGTTGAAGCGCATTTGTGTCTTGTCTCCAAGACCAAGAAATAACCAGCAACTATACAATATGGTGTCCATAAATAAAAAAAATTAAATATAACATGTTGCCTGTACAAACATACTAGCACATGAAATACTTCCAGTTTCTTTCACCAAATACAAACAAAAATGTGCAGAAATGTGTCAAAATACATATATAAAAAATATATTTCTAGCTTTGTATAAGCTCTGTAGGCCAATCTGATGTAATTAGTTTTTAATAAGAACTTGAGAACAAAGTACAGATGAGAACAAGGATTAGATGTTTAAATGTAACTTTTTTTATGGACATATTTTTCTATTACTATCTTAAAGGATCATGGGATATGTAACTGCAGTCATATGCAGTTAAACATGTGACCTCACTATGAATGGACCTGAATATTTTGGAAGTATTTAATGGGTCATCAAATCAAATTTGACAGTGATTAGATTTAAACTTATTATTTTGGCTCATACCCTATTGAAGAGAAATACTGTTTTCTGATTGGCTGGCAGGTGTGTATTAATTCTGTATCATGGGACACCTATAAAGTAGATGAGGTAGCATAAAGTTTAATCACTGTTCTCTATCATTCAGTGCATTTTTACAATTGAAATAGCCTGAAATTATTTTTTTTCCCAAAAATAACAAACTTTATTTATTACTGTAATCAGTTATAATAAACTATAATCCATTCTGTCAATTCTGATGCATTTTTACACCCCTATAACTAAAATTCCTGCTGTTTATAGTTTATATGTATATGTTTATAGTTTGGTAACAGTAGCCTATGTTTGCCAGGCAACATAATAACGTGTCATGTCAATACAGAACTCAACAAATATGAATGGGTATATAAATTACATATGACTGCACCTCTGACTATGGATTACCCAATCAGAGTTCAGCATCAGATCTATTTGTTTTATAAGAACATAATCGAGAAACTCTGCTATCCACTGCACTATTAATCTGCTAATCTGGGGTCACCTTTAATTACTCAAATCTTTCTCTTCCTCTACAAACGACCAAACCTAAAATAAAAACAACTGATGCTATTATCCCATCTCATTCACATTTTCCCAGAGGGCTTTGCTAATGGGTTCTAGGTCAAATGTTACTCATATCCGTTACTTATTCCACCCCAGGCAAGAAGATTAAAGCATAAAAGAATTCAACCAAATACAAAACTTGCTGGAATTCACACGACAAAACTTGTCCAAAAGTTGCAGTTAAGTTTAGGACCTCAGGCAAGTTTAACTGTCATGCTTCAAATTCACAAGAAACAGACCTCTGATAATGTGTCACTGCTAAGTTGTCATTCAAACAAGGAATTCCATAGTATTTTCCCATGAGAAAAAAAAAAAAAAAAAAAAAAAAAAAAAAAAAAAAAAAAAAAAAAAAAAAAAAAAAAAAAAAAAAAAACTCACTTTATCGCCCGTTCTGAAGGCCACTGCTTTGGTTTCTCGTCCAAATGGGACTGAATCCTTTAAAAATAGGTGCTTGTTTAAAACTCAAAAGGTGTATATTGCTACATTCATGCTGTAAATAAGCTAAAACTACTGTGTATTTAACCCCCTGGAGTCTGAGCGGAGTTTCAGACACGCTGATGTAGTCCGACATGCCATGACTTTATACAAATTACACCCATCTAATTTCCCCCCCCAAAAGTGATACACAGGCTTTTGTTCAGAAAGAAAGAAAGAAAGAAAGAAAGAGAAAGAAAAAGAAATGAAAACAAGAAAGAAAAAGAAATGAAAACAAGAAAGAAAGACAGAAAGAAAGAAAGAGAAAGAAAAAGAAATGAAAACAAGAAAGAAAAAGAAATGAAAACAAGAAAGAAAGACAGAAAGAAAGAAAGAAAGAGAAAGAAAAAGAAATGAAAACAAGAAAGAAAGACAGAAAGAAAGAAAGAAAGAAAGAGAAAGAAAAGGAAGAAAAAAAGAAAAAAGAAAAATGGAGAAAACAAGTCTCTCTCTCACTCACACACACACAGACGCACGCACACACACATACACACAGATGCACACACACACACACACACACAGATGCACACACACAGACGCACACACACACGCACACACACAGACGCACGGACGCGCACACACACAGACGCACGGACGCGCACACACACAGACACACAGACGCACACACACACGCAAACACACACGCACACACACAGACGCACGGACGCGCACACACACAGACGCACAGACGCGCACACACACAGACGCACAGACGCGCACACACACACACACACAGACGCACAGACACAGACGCACAGACACAGACGCACAGACACAGACGCACAGACACAGACGCACACACAGACGCACACACAGACGCAGACGCATAGACACACACACGCAGACGCATAGACACAGACGCACAGACAGACACACACACACAGACACACACACACACACACACACAGACACACACACACACACACACACACACACACACAGACACAGACACACACACACACACAGACACACACACACAGACACACACACACACAGACACACACACACACACAGACACACACACACACAGACACACACACTCCTCTATAAACTATGCAGCTTGTTGAACTGCACACACAACACAGTGCAGTTGCTGCTGTAAGTGGGACACAGCAGTGCTGCACTATAGTGTGTTAATGTGTAATAAACTAAACTGTAACACAGCTCTCACAGCTGGCTGCTGAGCACTGATATCAGTTTCAGACATTCTGTCACTTCCAAAGCAAAGTATTCCAGCTCATGTATCCACAGATTCTCCATGTGTCAGACAATTACAGAGGAATTTGTAGAAAACAGGCGTCTACTGTTCATCGTCTATGTTTAGCTCCTCTTCTTGTGAGCAC
This sequence comes from Crenuchus spilurus, assembly GCA_036984385.1. Taxonomy (NCBI): domain Eukaryota; kingdom Metazoa; phylum Chordata; class Actinopteri; order Characiformes; family Crenuchidae; genus Crenuchus; species Crenuchus spilurus. The sequence continues at coordinate 31,160 of BRDA01013234.1, read as the reverse complement.
AGAATCACAAGATACCTCTGACACTGTACAGTGATCAAAGCAGAGAGTAAATACAGGCAAAGGAAAGCAAAGTAAAAGTACTGATACTCGTGGTCAAAATGTACTCAACTACAAGTAAAAGTTGCTCAGTCGAAAGTTTACTCAAGTTAAAGTACTGAAGTACTTACTTTTGAAAATATTAAGTATTCAAAAGTACAAATTATATTTTGTAATATCAGTACATTGCTGTGTTGTTTTGAGTGCTTTTACAGAACCTTGTAACTGACTGAAGCCACCTGATGATGTATTGACATGTAGAACCACTCTGCAACAATCTACACCACCTGTAAACTTCAGCATAAAAAATGCAAAACAAAAACAACTATTTTTGTCAATTTACAATCAACATCAGATTGATTTTTTAAAATTAAATTAAAACTAAACCTTGCTAAATAAAGCAATAAAATTACTATATAATACATACTTCAAACATGGCTTTTCTGGTTCTGTAATTAGATGTTAAGGAGTTTATTTATCTGTTTAAGGTTCCCCGCCTGCCTGTCTAGAACAGATGTAATGGTAGCCTGACTGGATGAACTTGAAGGAGTGATGGAAGTTGACTACTGAGTAAAAAGTGAGATGAACAGTGATAATTTGAAGTTATAACCACTGCTCTGTTTTAAACACTAACATTTTACTGTTTAAAAAAACAAAATTAAATTGACTGATTAGTCTACATGCTTTACAGCCTAACAGATGGAAACGTGAACACGTGAGCATCATCATGACATGTGAAGGAGAGTAATTAGCTTATCGCTGACGTAAACAGTTATAAATGAATTATTTCACTGACCACTTAAAGCTCTGTGGTGTGGCCATTAACTTTACTAACCGGTCGAGTTTTCAGCTCTTTGTAGAGGTCGCGGTTGGCCAAACGCTTAGCCAAGTTACTGCTGTTGCCCGTTTTGTAACTGCTGTAAAGTTAGTTTAATATTGTACATTCGTTTGATATTCATATTTCTGCTTTTCCTCACCAGTAAACAAAACCCAGACTCACCAGTACAGTTACAGTTTCGTGGTGAAATAGACAAAGACAACAAACTACAACCACAACATTTAGTAAAGTTCACTTGTTATGAAGTAGCCAGAGCACAGGAGCTTAGCTTTGTGTTCACTTTGGCTACAAGCAGCAGTGAGTGTTAGGGACCGTCACACAATTACCGGAAGAAATATAAATAACAAATATAACTATATATATAAAATATAAATGACAAATAACGTCACTATGTCCCAAAATATCCCTTGTAGTTTGTGTAGAATACTTGTCTCTATATAACTAAGTTAAATTTACATCATTATGTTAAATAACATGGAAGATTAATAGATTTATTTGATCATTAATATACAAAGCATTGCCATTTTTTCAGTAATATACAAATAACATCACTATGAACCAAAATAAGTCTTGTACTATGTGTGGATATGTGAATATATGTCTGTATTTTAATAAGGTGGTTTAACATCATTAGGTTTAATAACATGACACTTTGATTATTTTTTATAACTGTACATAAAACAAATGTTAGAAAAATTACAAAGACAAAAATATATGAATGTGTATGAAGATACATGTATGTCACATTATTAATATATCATAAAAAAAATAAACATGAAACAAAATCATGTAAATGGCTAAAATGAATGCTAGACACATGGACGTTTGTAACACATTTCTTCTGGTAATTGTGTGACGGTCCCTAAAACTACAGCTACTTGTAACTAGAGTGAACAGAAAGCTAAGATCCTGCGTCCAGGCTTCATCATTACATGTGAATTTCAGTCAATTTTGTGGTTGTAGTTTGTTGTCTTTGTCTGTTTCACCTCAGAACTGTAACTGTGCTGGTGAATCTACGTCTTGTTAGCTGTTGAGTGTCTTGTTGAGCCAGTGTTGAGTAATGTGTACACTGTCCCTTTAAGAGCCAGATAAGAACGGAGAGAACCAGCGAGAGTGTTGTGCTGTACCACCAAGACCACTGGACCTAGCTCTTTTATTTTAGTAGTGGAGTCAAAAGTACAACATTTGTCTGTGAAATGTAGTGAAGTGAAAGTCATAAGTTCACCAAAAAATAAACACTCAAAGTAAAAATACTGCAAGTGATGATGTATCAGCAGCGGCTGACGTCACATGCATCAGAGGAGGCTGTGCTGGTCTTCACCCTCCTAGAGTCAGAGACAATGCAAGTGATTGGGAGTCTTAGCAGATGGGTCGGTTGATTGGCTACCACCTAATGGTCAATAGTGATCCCAAAGTATATATACAGATCATTTTACTTCTATGCTTTTAGTCTTTACAATGCAACTAGCATTTTATATACAGTGAAGCCCCGCCTACTCACGGTTCAGCATTCACAGATTCACATATTCGCGGAATTTTCTCTAGAACATATTTACTTGTTATTTGCGGAAAACTCGCATTCGTTGTTTGTTCTGTAAAAATATGTACTGTACAACAGCTGGATACGTGCATGCTCCAATACTCGAACGCTATTGGCTGGCGTTAGGATGGCCGTACAAGGCCAGCTCTCATTGGCTGATCCGCACAACACACAGCCACATTCGCGGGAGCCGTAGACATGACTAGTTTTGCTTTTCTTTTACCCCTAAGAAGCCCCCTAAACGCACAGCTTCTTCTCAGGCTTCCAGCATGAAGTGAAAGTGGCTCTCAGAGAGCAAGAGAGAGCAAGAGCGAGAGAGAGAGCAAGAGCAAGAGTGTGAGAGAGAGAGAGAGAGAGAGCGAGCAAGAAAGTGAGAGAGAGCACAAGAAAAAGAGCAAGAGAGAGACAGTGACAGAGTGAGAGAGAGAGCGCACGAGAGAGAGCGCGAGAGAAAGCACGAGAGAGAGCACGAGAGAGAGAGAATGAGAGAGAGAGAGCAAGAGAGAGAGAGCGAGCAAGAGAAAGAGAGCGCAAGAGAGAGAGCGAGCAAGAGAGAGAGAGAGAGAGAGAGAACGAGCGAGAGAGAGAACGCGAGAGAAAG
>BRDA01013234.1:0-28135 GCA_036984385.1 Crenuchus spilurus | reverse complement strand
AAGAGAGAGAGAGAGCAAGAGAGAGAGCAAGAGAGAGAGAGCAAGAGAGAGAGAGCAAGAGAGAGAGAGCAAGAGAGAGAGCAAGAGAGAGAGAGCAAGAGAGAGAGCAAGAGAGAGAGCAAGAGAGAGCGCGCGAGAGAGAGAGAACAAGAATGAGAGAGCGCGAGCGAGAGAGAGCGAGAGAGAGAGAGCAAGAGAGAGCGCGAGAATGAGAGAGCGCGCGAGAGAGAGAGAACAAGAATGAGAGAGCGCGAGCGAGAGAGAGCGAGAGAGAGAGAGTTTATTTTCTATGTCTTTACACGTGTTTCTGAAGTGTTAAGTATGATAGTTTAAGGCATATGGTTGGATTTAACCATCAAAATAGGTACTTATAAGCACTTTTAGGGGGGGTTACAAGTATTCGCGGATGTGCGCTATTCGTGGTAGGTTCTGGTTCCCAACCCCCGCGAATATGGAGGTTTACTGTACATCACATACATGCTGATTTTAATAAAATGTAGAACTCAACACATCAGCCAATAATATATGACCGATATACTGTGTAACCCTGTATTACCCTGGGCAAGAAGCATATAAGAACAGATACAATTAGAGAGAATATTTAATGTCATTTTGGTTTGAGGCCTGGTTATTTTCTCCCATAGAGTGAATGATGAACTGTACGCTCATTAGAAGTAAAGTTCGGTCATTAGCTCTGAGAAGCTGTGTGGTTTCTCAGTGAAATACAGCAGTTCATCAGTAATGAAATTGAGCTTGCAGGCCTGGCTGAACTCCACTTCAATAATAGATAAACAGTTCTGATCCAGGAGAGGACAAGTTCATACAAAGTAAAGGCTGTACGAGTCTTTATTTTTTAATAATAACTGTCCAGAATTACATGCATTGCACTGTTTTCTGGATCTCTTTAAAATTTATGGACAAAAATATGGGTCACAAAACCTTGTTCTAGAATTTTTCATTGGATCTACTGGGACATTGAGTCTACTCTGGATATCTGCTTCTGTGCCATTACTGAAGACTATAATAACTACGATGAACTATACACACTGCTTTTTAGCTCAATAAAAGGTATTTCTTTATGAGTAAAGATGCACAGCTTGTAGGTTGGTGAAAGCAGGCACGGCAGGCTCTGAGGTCCGTATAATGACTAAAGAACTTCATATAATTACACAAGTCTATAATAATGAAAGCAAGTTTTTTCTTTATTTCCCAAATTTGAACCTAAAGACCAATTTAAAGTCCAGATAACAAGTGTCCATCAACAAAAACATTGTGGTGGACAGATGTCACAGTACTGTCAGCTATCAGAGTCCTGCACCATCAACAAAACACAAAACACAGTTCTGGGTAGAGCAGCTGACTGTCTACATTCCTAACTAGCCACTGGGGAGCCGTTGTTACCATAAGGTTGCTGATTCAATCCCCGGATAGGCAGGGGCATAGCACTAAATTCTGGGCCCTATGCACAAGCAATGCCCAACCCCCGCCAACCCCCATTACTAATTATTATTTACATTAATATTTAAAGGAATATAGAATTCCAGACTCCTCAAAGGCCCTCCCCCTACTTGGGGCATTGGTAACTCCAATTGTTTCACCCCACTACGACGACCCACCAAGTCATACATCCAGAATATTTATACAGTAGACAATAAACAAGCTTGAGTTTGAGACTTACTTCAGCAAAAGTGAGTGTGTACTTTACTGAACAGTATCATAATCATCCATTATAAATCTTTTAAAATGCATTTTAATCTCCACCTTCAGATACAATGTATCAGTGCATTTTTACACCCCTGTAAAGCTGTTACTTCAAGCAGAACAGGATAGCAATGCCCTGCGGTAACAACCATGTGCTTGCACCTTTATGTTATCATAGTATAAGTTGGATAAGATCTTCTTTTCATGTGTTTGCTGGCTAGTTCAGACAAGTAATGTAGGTCGGATCCATGCCAAGTCCATTCAACACCTGCTTCATCTCTCCTCTATCTCATACAGTATTGCCTGGTGGTACATATTAACATTAAGATGAACCAATTTATCAATTTACCAATTACCAATTTAGACAACGGAATTTGACCTCCGCAATTAACCCATTCGTGTAGAGTTTGAACACACTAGGCTGTGAGAATTTGTGCCCTTATCCACCGGCGCCCGGGGAGCAGTTAGGTGGTTAGGTGCCTTGCTCAAGTGCACTTCAGTCATGTCCTGTTTGGGGATCGAACCAGCGACCTTCTGGTCACAAGACCAGATCCTTACCACTAGGCCATGACTGCCCCCCAAAATGATGGAAGAAAAGCCTTTCGGCTTATCACCAGCCGGGAATCGAATCCAGGTCACAAGAATGGGAATCTTGCATGATACCACTATGCCACTGGTGCTGTATTATGATACCAGTGTTACAAGTCAATACTAGGGGTGCAGGAAAAAATCGATTCGAGCTTGAATCGCGTTTCTAACACTGAACGATTCAGAATCGATTCTCATTTTCAAAAAATTGATTTTTTTGCGGGTGTGGGTGTGCCTTCACAGCCACCGTAGTGCTAGGCAAAACAAGGAAGCAGCGTGTGCCGTGTTACGGTGTTTGTTGTTGCGCCGCTAAAGTATGGATGATGAAGAAAAAGAATTTCAGCCGCCTCCGCGGCCTTTAAAAGCAACCATTTGGAAACACTTTAGATTTTACCGTCTAACCCGGCCCGGGTAAGAAAGGGCTGGACGTGACTCATGAGATTTTGTAAAGTAAATCTGCTGGGCAACACATTCACTGAGGTCAGAGTTGCACCCAAATCAGCCAACACCAGGGCTGAGGAGGAGCTGAACAGGTATCTGACTGTACCTGCACTCTCAGAAGACCCCCTTCACTGGTGGAAGTCCAATGAGAGAGATTTCCCTCTACTAACCAGATTAGCTAAACGCCATCTATGTATCCCTGGTACGAGTGTAGCAGCAGAGAGTTTTCTCCACTGCTGGAGATGTAGTGACAGCTCAGAGGAGCTGTCTTGTCTTCAGAGCATGTAGATCAGCTTATTTTCCTGTAGAAGAACCTACAGATTTGATTACTGCCAATTTAGTTGTCAATCATTTTTTGTGATTTGCTGTTAAGAAAAAAAGAGAACAGTATCTGTATAATTTCATTTAGCATGCTCTCAGAAATCTAAAGGCAAGGCCTGTTTCTTCATAGAGGCTGCTATAAACCTTTTGTTTTGTAGTTTTTACACAAAGAGGGGTTACAATAGTTTTTGGTTTATTTCATCTGTGAAGTGGAAGTTTCTATGCGTGCAAGCGTAAATAAATCAGACATGTTGTCTTGGATTTACCTTTGTGTGTTTACATTATTGCAATAGGTTGATAAAACCTTTATTATAAAATCTTTATAAATGTACTTTGCTTTCATGCCAGCAGACTAGAGTAGATCCTGAGAATTGTTTTGAATCGAGAATCGTTTTTGAATCAGAAAGTAATTGTTTTTAATCGAATCGGGAAAAAATCGAATCGTGACCTCAAGAATCGATTCTGAATCGAATCGTGGGATTTCCAAAGATTCGCAGCCCTAGTCAATACACTCTGATATACTGTGATACTGTAAGCAATGTGATACAACATATTTACACTGGAGTGGAAGAGTCTAATGGCTGAAGTTAGATTACAGCACTACCATCTAGTGGTCGGGGGTTTAAACACAAGGCAAAATGAACCACTGCCTGCCACCAATAATGAAAACTGTGAGGAATTACATTGTGGAGGTGTGACCTTGCATCAGGACTGTAATGCACAGTTGTAATGACATTCTGTTCAGATGATCAACACCAACTCGCTCCAGTTTTGCTCCTGCCTTCCACTGCTAGTGTTGTTATTAATGCATAATTACAAAAATGTCATGAGATTAGAGATGCATCAAAAAGGAATTTTCAGTTCTGATAGAATACAGTAACGAGAAATAACACATGGATCCAATTATGATATCATACTGATGAACTATTTAAATGTAATTAATGTAATAGACCATTCATACATTATGTCCCTTCAGAAGACCAAACAAGGAGTCACAGATTGGCCAGCAGAGAGCGCTGTGGGGTCTAGAAGAAGGAACATTCCCACTGTACAAGCTAAAAATGAGCAGTTTGAATTATCAGTCATAATTTCAATATCATGCCAATAACAATCTTTTAGTTTTTCCATTTATTTGCAAATAACATACTGGCCACCAATGTGTCAAGCATATTTAGTAAAAATACATTCTTGTGAAACAGGAACAAATCAGTTAACAAAGCTACGTCATTCAGTTTTAAACAAAAATTCATACAAAATGCACTTTTAAAGCAATGTTTCACCCAATAATTTAGATTACAGATATATACCTCTTACTCTTGATATAGTCAATCATCCAAAACTATATACAGTGGTAACCCTACTTATGAGCATCCCTACTAACAAGTATTGCAGGCAATGAGTCAAGACCTCGGAATATTTTTGTTCCAGGTAATGAATAAAATTCCAAGTAACGAGTAGCGTAAATTTGTTCAAGTATGCCAACCGCTAGGGGCGCTGCGGTCGTAGCATCCCCTAGATGCTAGTGTAGAAGAAGAGGTCAGTCATTACCTTTGACCGCTGTCCAGTGAAAGTGAAAGTGCTAGTGAAAGTGACGCTAAGGTAGCAAAAGGTAGTGAACAAGAAAGTTTTACTTTTACTTTTCATATGATAAGTGTAACCATGCCATACACGTACACGCGTCCTCCTGTCCTCCTTAGCCACCAGCCTACACGAGCACCGTCGTCGTCTCGTTTATGTTTTAAAAACCCATATAAACACATTATTTAGCATATTAAAGTATACTGTATATTGGCTGGCTGACACGGATTAATCAGTTTTACATGTATTCTTATGGGGAAAATGCATCCAGCTAACGAGCAAACCAGCTAACGAGCTCGGCTCGGATCTGCAATGCTAACATTAGTAACAAGCACTACAACGCAATAGTCACCTAATGAGTTCAGTCTTCTGAAATACATCACCAATCCACTCAAACTGCATCCAGGCCTTAACTATGGTCTCCCAGAGCTGGCAAATTTATGATGGCCATGGTCACTGCTCTTTAGTTGACTACCGAGTTCTAGTGAATGCTAGCCTCTCAGTTCTAAATTTAAGAAGCAAAAATTTAACTCCAAACATGACTTGCTTGATCAACTACGCAACTGTGTAAATAATGTTTTGAAAACGTTAAAAAGACGTTTTTTGAGAAAACGCGCTGCCTAAAGCAATATGTTTATTAAGCTGCACAGTTGCAGTGGAAGGTTTTCAAGCTAACAAGTCTTAAAGCATTTTGAAATGTCATTTTGACAATGTGAGCAGATCAGTAAATCACGATTGCCACATAACATGTTTACAGTGACTCAATCTTAGCAGCACACCACAGTGTACTACAGCATCCCACCACAGCTGCCAAGACAGCAGCCACTAAAGGCACGAGAAGCTGCCCAGCGCTGGGTCTTTCAGAGGTGAGCCGCTTCATGGTTCACATTACGGACTGACTCTGAATGACTTACAGCTCCAGATGTGCCTCATTCCTTTCAAAAGCTTCAGGCTTAGAAAGAAACGCACACGTACAGCCTTGTGCAAAAGTTTGGACACCCCTGGTCAAGTGACACACTTAGCTGAAAAACATAATGTAGTAAACTTAAAAGTGTTAAACAAACCAAAACATGTTTTAGATTTAACTTCAAAGTAGACACACAACTGATGTCTCAAACACATTAAGAGGCAAGAAATGCAAGTCATGAACTCTTGACAAGACACAGCTGTTAACTGAAAGCCATTCCAGGTGACTACCTCATAAAGCTGACTGAGAAAATGCCAAGAAAGCTGCATCTAAGCAAGAATGTCAAATATAAACATATTCTGGTTTGTTTACTTGTTTGTTTACTAAATAATTACAGATGTGTTTATTCATAGTTTAGATGACTTTAGTATTAATCTACAATGTAGAACATTTTTACATCATGAAAAACCACTAAATGCCCAGAAGTGTGTCCAAACTTTTGACTAACACCACCACCACATCAGTGTCACTGAGAATGATCCACCACCCAAATAACCCCTGCACTGTGGGGGTCCTGATCACTGGAGAAAAGGGTGAGGAAAGTATACAGAGGAACAGATGGACTACAGTGTGCACAAAGTGCATTTATATGATCAGTGGAGCTGCTAACATGGACAGTGAGTGTAGATACAAGGAAGTGGTTTTAATGAAATGGCTGGATGTTGTATATTGCTTTTGCAGTAACATTAATGTTAAATCCCCAGCAAATAGCAAAGACTCCAAAGGCTGGGCGTGTATCTCTTTCCTGTTTTGCCAAACGTTGAACTGGAAAAGTTGAGAATGTTCCCAGTCCAGACAGCCTCACTTGGCATGACTTTTCAGAACATGCTACAGCCAGCAGCCAAAAAAATCGGAATGCTTGCGTTTACTGTGGAATGCTGGAATGCATTAGCATTAGCATTAGCATAGAAGACAGACATTGTAGCCTAGTTCTAGTAGCAACAACTGTCCTAAGAGACAGATCATCTCTGCTATAATGTATTAGCACTGATCTCAATGGCTTTTTAAGACTTTTAAAGGAACCATATCATGGAAAACTAGGATCGCAAGGTTGAATCCCCGGTCATGCTGCTTGCCATCGGCATCCAGGGCTAAATAGAGCAAAAACTGGCTGAGCTCTCACAGGGCTAAGATGCTAAGTGCTTAGTAAAATGCACTACTAAGTATTGTCAGCTGACTCGGGCATCTGCCAGGCGATCCAACAGAACTGGCATTCCTGCGCTTTTGGCTGCCCGGCGGCAATGTATCGGCAGCAGTTTGAAAAGAGGCGGGGCTTGACTTCACATGCATCGGAGGAGGCCTGTGATAGTCTGCACCCTCCTAGTGTCAGGAACATTATAAGTGATGGAGAGTCCTAACAAATGGGCAGATCGATTGGCCACCAAACACATTGAAGAGAAAATCAGGTAAAAATTAAGTAAAATTAAAAAAAATACATGTCAAATCAAGGAATTCTATCTATTACTTTCCTGCATCCTTCCCACAGGTCTATCCCACTGAGCATCTAGGACAAGTTGGTGAATATGTATATAAATGCATTGGAAATGACTACGGTCGTTCAAACCAATGTGGTTCAGACTCCTGTGGTACCAAGAAGGTATGACAGCTTTGGGAAACAGTCACACTTCAGATGCTAGTTCAATGCTAGGCTCAGTCACTGATCAGGAAACGCACCCCAGGACAGTCTGACCTGTTTAATTCTAAAAATGGTTGGTAAGACTCAACTGGTTGTGGTACATAAAAGTGGACTTCAATTACAAGAAACATGTAGGACACACACCCTCTAACTTAAACCTACAAAGGAGCAAATGGACAGGAAGCTAAGAGAATCAAAGGAAGGAAGAGGAGCCAGTTTCCATTCAGACTACCCCCAGTGCACCCTGGGACCTGGACCAGGATATATATATTGAGGAGTTTTGGTGGAGAATTTGTTGTTATGACTGTATTGTCCTTCTGAAGTCCGTAGCTAATGCAGATTATGATTACTGTTTATTATTGCTGAAGCACGTGTGAAGGAAACACCAGTGAACATGCCACACAATCTCACACATTTTGTGCACAATAGTCAAGCTCTTAAGGAAATAGGAAGAAATGCCACTCCAGAACCTTTCAATGGGAAAACAATTAAATTTATACCACTCAATTATTCTCAGTATTCTTTCTACAAACATGGTTACTCATCGTCGAGGTGTGCATTGCTGCAGAATTATATTGTGGCTTTATTATCTACAGTGTAACGAGATTATTTAAACATTTTTATAAAGCTTGCCCAACCTAGCAACAGTTGCTATGAAAGAGTGGAGAAATGGGAGGAGCTTGGATATGTCCTTTTAAAAGTTTATTTTAGGAAAACAAAGATGGTTTCATGGCATTACCTCATTGAATGTTTATTTTAACAAACAAAAATAAAAGACAGGGGGGCCCCCCGAGTGGCTCAGCAGGCTAAGATGCTGACACTATGATCAGAGGATCGCGAGTTTGAATCCCGGTCATGCTCAACAGCCGGGGCTCAAGAGAGAACAATTCAGAGCTGGGATTCCTGCGCTTTCCTCCGAGCGTGTTGGTTCCTCAGGGACGGTGTATCAGCGGTAGTTTGAAAAGAGGCGCTGGCTGTATCACATGCAACGGAGGAGGCGTGTGCTTGTCTTCACCCTCCCAGAGTCAGGGACAGTGCAAAGTGATGGGGAGAGTCACTAATTGGTTGGGTTTATTGGCAACTTCCACATTGGGAAAGAGAGAAATTTGGCAAAAAAAAGAAAAAGAAAAAAAAGAGACATATTGAGGAACAGACAAATTATAATTTATAAATGAAAAACTACCTCATATATGTAATGGCTTCACTTTCTCTGGTATAAAAAAGGAACCACACAAGTCAAGTGTACAGCTAACTTTAACTGCCAATACTGTGCCTGGCAGAATATTCATGTAACATTGAGTTTTATAGAAGCTCTACTGGAAACAAACCCTGACTAACAAAAGCTGCACTTCCATTGCTGTGGTAACAATGTTTATCAATGCTAAACGTTTCTGACAGTTCCCATAATGACATAACCAGCCCAAAATAATCTCCTTACAAGCTCTGCCAAGACTGACCAGGACACAGGCAAGTCAAAACCAGTCACTTACAGAGACCCAAATCCATTCTCAGTCAGCTTCTATGAAAGCTCTGCTCTCTGGGGAGCTCAGTGCCAAGTTCTGATCCTGATTTATAATCTCGGCATTCTTCATGCTCAAGGTCTTTAACCCACCAGTCTTTGAGACTGGATGTAGCCACAACATTCAGCAAACATTACACAAATATTACAGTCCACAGCGAGAGAGGCTCCAGGGGAAGCCCAGAACTCCCGAGTTATGCTGAACTTCACCCCAAGTTTCAATAAACATTAAGAAACTGTATCAATACATACTGCGTGCCATGTAAAAACACAGGGGAAAAGCGTAAAAGGGAAATAAGTGAAACAGTAGGCCTATACTATGTACGGAAATAGACAATCTGTAGCAATAACACCTGCCTTTCCCTTCACACTTCCATTTCCTGAATCTGAGCCATATTTTCTCTCTCTCTCTCTCTCTCTCTCTCTCTCTCTCTCTCAAAATACAGGTGCTGCCCACCCCCCACGCCATTCCCCCAAAAAGCAATACAGTACACTGTTAAAACAACTTGATTTTAAAGGCTAATTTTAATTCCAGTTTTTATTATGTTAATATGTTTATATCAAATCTTAGTTTAATCAAATCATTAAGTTAATCTGTATATAAACAATCTAAAGCATTAGCTTAATCTCTATATTCCCCATCTGAAGCACTAATCTCTATATTCCCCATCTGAAGCATTAGCTTAATCACTATATTCCCCATCTGAAGCATTAGATTAATCTCCATATTCCCCATTTGAAGCATTAGATTAATCTCTATATTCCAAATCTGAAGCATTAGCTTAACCTTTATATTCCCCATCTGAAGCATTAGCTTAACCTCTATATTCTCCATCTGAAGCATTAACTTAACCTCTATATTCCCCATCTGAAGAATTAGCTTAACCTCTATATTCCTCATCTGAAGCATTAGCTTAACCTCTATATTCCCCATCTGAAGCATTAGCTTAATCTCTATTTTCCCCATCTGAAGCATTAGCTTAACCTCTATTTTCCCAATCTGAAGCATTAGCTTAACCTCTATATTCCCCATCTGAAGCATTAGCTTAACCTCTATATTCCCCATCTGAAGCATTAGCTTAACCTCTATATTCCCCATCTGAAGCATTAGCTTAATCTCTATATTCCCCATCTGAAGCATTAGCTTAATCTCTATATTCCCCATCTGAAGCATTAGCTTAATCTCTATATTCCTAATCTGAAGCATTAGCCTAATCTCTATATTCCCAATCTGAAGCATTAGATTAATTTCTATATTCCCAATCTGAAGCACTGGATTAATTTCTATATTCAGAATCTGTAGCACTAGATTAATCTCTCTATTCCCAATCTGAAGCATTAGCTTAATCTCTATATTCTAAATCTGAAAGCATTAGCTTAACCTCTATATTCCCCATCTGAAGCATTAGCTTAATCTCTGTATTCCCAATCTGAAGCATTAGATTAATTTCTATATTCAGAATCTGTAGCACTAGGTTAATCTCTATATTCCCCATCTGAAGCATTAGATTAATCTCTATATGCCCCATGTGAAGCATTAGATTAATCTCTATATTCCCCATTTGAAGCATTAGATTAATCTCTATATTCCCCATCTGAAGCATTAGATTAATCTATATATTCCCCATCTGAAGCATTAGATTAATCTCTATATTCCCAATCTGAAGCATTAGGTTAACCTATATACCCAATCCCCATATACTGTATCATCAGCAACCAACATTTAGTCTTATAAATAACAGTTTTCAAAAAACTAAATAAATAAGAGGACCTTTTTTAATTCTTAAAGAACATCACCACAAGTTAACATCTTCCAAATCCAGGACCTCTCTAGGAATCTTCAATTTAATGAGTGGATCAGTGGCCACAAGGCCTGGAGCTGTAGGTTTTTGGTTTTCTTTCTGCTTTGTTAGTCGCTAGCTCCAAAGGACAAGTGCTAAAAATCAAAGAGAGGTATTTGGTGACAGTGCCCTGAAGCCCAGTGTGTGTGTGTGTGTGTGTGTGTGTGTGTGTGTGTGTGTGTGTGTGTGTGTGTGTGTATTTGCACACACTGATTGCTGGAGGGTTTTAATTCCGCGTGCCTTAACAGTGTTTATGGGCTTATTAAAGAGACCCACACATATTGACTGGACATGTTAAAATCCCTGTCTCTATTCTGACTCACAATTACACAACAATCAGCCGTTTCATTCTCTCTCACTAGCCATGACAGGATCAGGAATGATACACCCATCTCTATCTCTCTCACACACACACTCCACCCCCACCTTCCAACCCACACAAGCCCCAAACTGCCCTGCCCTGGCCTGCAGGTATATGAATCTTGCTTTTTTGGCACACATATACTCACCTGAAGGGCACACATTTGTAACTGACAGGCATTTTCTCGCCCGTCGGCCTCGCCCTTGTGATGCATGCAAGGAAATGAGTCAAGACTGTGCGCGCACACACACACACACACACACACACACACACACACACAGAGTTAATGTGTCTATCAGCTCATAACAGTTTCCAACCAAGTCAATAACCCTTTAAACTGAACTCTTATTATTCTGTTCTTTCATCTCAAGACTTATTATGAAGTAACTATTACACATTAAAGGAACACTCCAGTATAACCGCTAATCTCTATAAACCAGATCTGTAGCATACAGTCATTTATCACAGCAAATAATGTAGAAATGTATGGCATGTAAACAATTACAGCAGAAGCCAATGAGCAGACCCTGAAAAAGCTACACACTGACTTCCATTATAAAGGGCATTTTTGAGGTGCTGAAGCAACTGCCCATTGACTTCCATTATTAGTGATACAATCACCTACTGATTTCTATTATGAAATGTGGATAATATCCTGAAATCACTGCCCACTGATGTCTATTATAAATATGTTTTGAGATGATGAGGTAACTGTCCATTCACCTCTGTGATAAGCATGTTTCGAGTCAACAATTACAAGCAAAACAAGTTGAAATGATTGTTTGTGTCATCTGACAGTGCTTTGGATAGAAGGCTGGAGTTTTCCTTTAAGGTATAAATTAAGAAAGGGAGTTTATGCCAGTTTACTCAACTGTCTCCCAATGAATGAGAGCCAGTTTAATGCATAAAGGCTTTGAACCCAAACCCTAAGTCTAGAATGAGACGCCTTTTTACCGCATGTCGTAAAGGTTTTCTGCCACAAGACTCCTCGTTCTCAAATTACACACATGATATTTAGGCACAAAGGTGTGAAGACTAAGCAGGCAACAAAACTTTGTTTACATACATGAGGTCCTATGCAAAGGTGGGTGGTTCCCTTTAGTCAGTTCAGTGTATTTAAATGTTATTTTTAAATGCTTTTTAATATTTTATATATTTTATGTATTTTAACATTTAGATGCTTGTCCAGTCTCTCGTCATCTCAAGACTTGACTCTGCAACTCGTTTCCTATGAGAGCCATCAGGCCCCTGCAGCTGATCCAGAATGCAGCTGCTCGGCTGGTCTTCAATCAGCCCAAGTTCTCTCACGTCACTCCACTGCTGCGTTCACTTCACTGGCTTCCTGTTTTTGGGTATTTATGTATTCAAATTAAAAAAGCTGAGAAATTTTAAAAGAAGTCACCCTGTTTGTCATAGGATACTACTTTCATTTATCATTAAAGAGGAAGATTCCAGAGCATCAATATAGAACTTTGATTAAACTTTTTTCTTTTTTTATACCAGATCTACCCTTTATATAGTAGGGTTGTCATGATACCAGACTTTTGTTAGCGATACTGACACCAAGTCTGGTACCATGATATTATGATACCAAAATGATACTCTGGCTATAATCTAAATAATGTATAATCATCACTGTCTTTAACGCCAAATGTTTACAGAGACATTTTTACCATTTTACAGCTTAACTAACCTGACTATTGTTTTTCTATTTTTATCTCGGTAATCCTTACAAAAATCTTCAGCTGTACACATAAGGCAACAAAACATAGTGACAACATTTTTTTAAAAAGTATTACAAGTATCGAAAGTTAAAAGTATCGAATTGATTGCCAAATGTGAGTGGTGAAATGTCTGAATACTGTATTATACAGACTATTTGTAGTCTCAGATGTAAGAACGTAAATAAAACTAAGCAGAAAATTTTATGTCATGTTATATATTTATATATCATCTGCTTTTTATTGGGACCTTTAATAACCTTTATAGGAATGTTGTTTTTATTATTATTTCCGATAGCTAACATGTTTTTAGCATGTATGCTTCACATGTTTTCAAACTCATGCATGCTTTTCATTGCTTTCGGTGAAGCAGTGCGCACAATGACCGAAAGCATGGTTAGGTTGTCAATCTGGGGTGCGTTTCCCAAAAGAGATTGAACTTAGCGATTTACAAACAACTTTAAAAACGACGTAACTTTAAGAACGTGATTTTTCCGACTGTTTCCCAAAACCTTCTTATCTTCCAAACTTACGAACGAGTCCCTAAGTAGCACTTAGTTGACTCCGCCCTCGTGTCTGCGAAACCACTGATTTACATACATTTCTTCATTATTAAGCCACAAACATATTGTTATGTAAACAATAATTATAAAACCAAACATCAGAAAAGTATTTACACTACATACATGCAAAAAAAAAAAATTTAATTCACTTGCAGTTGCTGTCCATCACATTCCAAGCCTACCTATAAACAGACAAATCCTCTTGGTTACGTGTCCATGATTAATCAGTCAATTTGATTGGTTAAGAGTTGACAAGCTTAATAGGCTAATTTGTAACCACTGCTTGGGACACAATATATTAATTTACTACGACTGTTACACTTAAAAAAAAAATAAGTACATGTATGCGCAGTATTGAACTAAGGACGCTGGCTCTAATTTACGTGACGCAATTACGCTTTCAAAAGGAAATTTAAATGTTCATGAATTCTTGTTTGTATATACACGCGTGTGCTGAGTTGCGCATTTCAAAGGATGATCAGCGGCCTCTTTCGTTTTTCAGACAGAACTGAACGTGAACTTCAAGTTAAGAACAACTTAGCGAGTTACGAGAGGGTCAGACCACTCGTAGATTTACGAACAAGTTTAAGTACAACGTGGGTTACGAAGGCTTTCAGGAAACACTCGTAAATTTAAAAATGTTCGTAATGACGAGGTTACGAAGTACTTCGCGTTAAGAACGTTTTGGGAAACGCACCCCTGTCAAGTTTTGTTCAACCACAGTTGACCAATCAATAGTGAGGATGCCTTGTCTCCACTCACCAATACCAAGTGTGGCATCACGGTGCTTGATATCTTAATTGATACTCTGGCTATCAATTAAAAACACTTGTCTTTAATGATGTTTACAGTTTAAATAACATTTCTGTGTGTTTAAAATTGTGATATCTGTAATCCATGAAACATGTCAATACTTGGTGTGACTCTACATCCAAGAAGCTGTGTGGATCCACTAATAAGTTCTGTTGCAGTTCTACAAGGAAGTCAGTCCTGGAGGAGCTTTGGACCTGGTGCTGTTTTGTTGCTACATCTACTTTACTCATTGCTTCTTTAAAATATGTTTTGTTTTAGGCAACTGTACCACACCTCTCGCCACAACTCACCACACTGTAGACACTCTCTCTCTCTCTCTCTCTGTCTCTGTCTTTCTCTCTCTCTGTCTCTCTCAGGAAAACAGCAGGTTGGCTCTGGCAGTCTTTCTATCCTGTTGCCCGTCTGTAGGCTTCAGGAATGAATCACAGCCTTCCTCACACATTCCTTCACCAAACTCCTGGTGCTACTGCCTCAGTCAGGGCGTTAAAAACCATCAGACCATTAGAAAGTGATGTGAATAGTGTATAACCTATAAAACCTGTATGTGGACCACTCAGTCCCTCACACTCATTACTACCAAACATTTACATTAGTGCCATAATAGATACTGAATAATAAGTATTTGTAACCACTGCATGTAAGCACGTTCTGACAGGTATGTTTTAGAAGCCTTATAAATTCCAGACGTCTGGTTCCCGTCACTACCATCAGCTCTGTAACTTTCTCTAGAATTAATTAAGCATTTCACGTCAAACCACACTGGACTGTTTGCATTGTGTGCAGAATCTGAACAATTGCAACTGAAGAATAAGGCTGCAGTTTATGGGGTCAATGCACTCGCCTAATAAGTGAGCGCAAGAAGGCTGAACAGTCATATGAAGGCACATGTGCACTTGATCAGGGTGGGGTTCAACAGTGAACTCACGTGAGGCACAGTTGATTTTTGTGATAAAAGTGCAGAGGTTGCGAGGACAGAGGTATTGCTGGGGGGAGTCAATACCATCCTACAAGTCAAGTAACTTCAATGACTGTAGTATGAGTAATAAATATGAAGGTACCAGGTTCCATAAATGTGAACCTTCGTAGTGCATATTTCAGCACATCAAACCACTATTCTTCTCATTTTGGGCTAAATATGGTCAAATGTAAAATGATAAAGCTTCAAAGTCAGAGATATGAGCAGCAAAGCACTGAAATCCAATCAGCATTCAGATTAAAAAGAATGATGAGAGAAATGGACATTGTAGCCCTACTTAGGTCGATCTTGGGCACTTCCCCACCCCACCCCCCATGTTTTATTTTAAATTGAATTGCTATGCCAATATTTTAAACTATAATATCCCATTATTCTGAAAAAACTGTACCTGAAGATAATGACTGTATGAAGGTATACGTCAATAAAGACTTAGTAGCTCAAAATAATGAGTTGATATTTGAATATCTAAAAAAATCATTACTTATTATCTTACAATACATATCTCAAAAATAATGACTTAGTGACACAAAATAATGACTTGTTATCTCAAAAATAATGAGTTAAATTCTCAATAAGATATCTCAGAATAGTGACTCTCAAAATAAAGACTTAGTATCTCAAAAATTAAGAGCTAATATCAAAATAAAGACTTTATCTCTAAATAATGATTTAATGTGTCACAATAATTGGAATCTCAAAAATAATGACTTAGAATCTCAAAATATTGACAGTGTCTCAAAATAATGACTTAGTATCTCACAATAATGAGATAATATCTCAAAATATTTACAGTGTTTCAAAGTAAAGTCTCAGTATCTCAAAGTAATGTGATAATATCTCAAAATTAAGACTTAGTATCTCAAAATACTGAGATAACATCTTAAAATAAACAGTATCTCAAAATCATGGCAGAACAAGAAATACTTTAAGTGGTGAAAATTTAAGAGCAGCCTGTCCACAGTTCACTATAACATGACCCTGAGTGACCTGGTCTCTTCCATTAGAAACGTCTGTTAGATGTGTATAAACGCTGGATATGACTGTAACCTTCTCTACCTGTACTACTGAGCTGGGGCTCAAACAGTGAGAGATCAACACAATTTCACATTCTGACCCAGAAGTTTCCTGTAAAACTTGGGCACTTACATCCGTTTGTCAGCCGGGACGAGCTGTCGGTGCATGGCCAGAGAGAAGCCGAACAGAGAGCCCGGATCTCCGCTCTTCTTGATCGCATTCTGCGTGTCCAGGTTAAAAGCCCCGGTCAGCCTGAGCTCCAGCACACACAGCAGCGCGCAGGTAACAGTCCACAAACCCGTCATGGCAGCCTTTCTCAGGGTCTAGCTCAGCTTTTCTCCGTCTCTTATCTGCGCTGCTGATAAACCCTGAAGATTATGGTGAAGCTGAAGCGTTTTGCTACTGTGAAGGATCTGCTGACTCCACCCAGCGCCTGCAGCTCATTGGCTGGCCGCGCCTATTTAACACCTGTGGGGGGGAGGGGCTAGTTCACCTTAGCTTACCTAATGTTTGTTTATTTAATCACTCTAAACCATCCTGGTAGTTTCCAAAAATCTAGCTTGATGGTTTTACCTTGGTAATGCCATCATATAACCATGGTAGTACCCCAATACATTGTTGTGTAGTTTAGCTTAGCATAGCAAATGTTTGTTTAGCTAATTGTTCACTTTCTTGAGGCTCCTAACATTGGACAGTTTAAATACCATTCTGGTAGTGTTCAAAAACACCAATGTTCTAGCCTGATGGTTTTACTATGGTAATACCATCAGATAACCCTGGCAGTACCACAGGACAACAGGACATTGCTGTGTGTGGTTTAGCTTAGCGGATGTATGTTTAGCTAATTATCACTTTGACGAGGCTCCTGAGATTGAACAGTTTAAAAACCATCCTGGTAGTGTCCAAAACCCATTATTCTAGCTTGATGGTTTTACCTTGGTAATACTATCATATAACAATGGTAGTACCACAATACATTGTTCTGTAGTTTGGCTTAGCAAAGCAGATGTTTGTTTAGCTAATAATTCATTTTTCACAAGGCTAGTATTCACTCTAAAAATGTTTAGTAACAAATTTCAGCTTTTTAACATGGCATAAACAATAATATTTTTACATGGGGACTTTGAGTTCTCTTAGAATGTACCACAGAAATACCAATATGGTAGAACTATGTTTTTTGAGCACTACTATAATACCATATACAATTTATTTTGTAAAAGATGAAAACAGTTTTTTAATGTTGTAATGTGTTTTATGGTCAGTGTTTCAATTATGATTTTTGTTAATGTAAATAAATGTGATTATATATGTATATAAAGCCAATATTGTAAGTGTTAATGTTTGGTGACAATAAAAAAATGCAAAAATAAATAAATAAATACTACTAGTTGTATTACTTCAGCATTACCATTGTAACACCATAGTACAGTACTGCCATCAGGGTAGTGTAAAAAAAAACCATGGTAGTTTTATCATGGTAATACCATCATACAACCATGGTAGTACCATTGTATTTTTTGTAAGGCTAATAATAAAAAATGTACTCTATAAACAGTCAGATATGTAATATAGACAATGAAACACCACTTTACTATCCTTCTTTCTTTCAGCTGTATGTTTGCAAGTCTTTCCAATTAAGATATCAATATGGTTGCTTTCAGGGCATAAAGCAATTTGGTAGGCAAAGTGGACTTCATGTAACCAAGGCTTTAAACAACTAGGGCAGTGAAACAATGTGAGCTTTGTGGCCACCTACCAGAATAAATCTGTACTCCTTTTAGACCAGCCAATGAGTCAGAGATTTCAGAGATTCAGAAAGACAAAGCAAGAAAAGACAGAAGGAATGAGAGAAGGATGGAGAAGAGAAGTAGGCAAGGATATTTAAACCAGGGCAGAACCATGACAAAACATATAAAGAACTCTCTAGACTAAACCTTCTACACAGAGTAAATAAGACTGATTGTCTTGTTACAGTTGCACTTGTAAACTATATTTTATATTCATTACACTTATAATGACATATTTCAAGCGTTTTTTTGTTTTAATATTGATCATTATGGCTTACATCCAGGGACATCTCTACATTAGGGTTAGGTGGGGCCCGGTCCCACCAGATGTTACTGTGGAACAGTGTGTGACATAATCAATAATTAACATTTTTATTTTATTTTCTATCATTATTGAATTATGAAAATGGCAGTAGATCTGAACATATTTAAAATATTCCTGTAAAATGTTGTGTAAGGTTAGTATTTTCAGCAGTCTCCATTTAGTTAGTGTGTATGGGGTCGGCTCGTCAGTGTCCATCTAAGCAATTGAGCAGTAGAAAACACTGTGTGTATGTTCAACAAGATTTCAATAACTTGCTGTGGGCCACACTAATGCTGACCTCATGCTGGTAGCAGCCAATAAAAAATGAAAGATTTGCATACAGGAGCTTATGTGAATATCGTTTACGGTATCAGCGTTGTTAAGCAGCTTACCACTCAAAAACATCACAGTAACTGTTAGCTGCTAGCAAGACAATACAATGAATCACATTGACAATTTAATCAAAGTTTACAGTTAGATACACACAGAGACAGTCATCTTACCTCAGTAAAGGGTTTATTTCCTTTATTCATGACAGGAATGGATTGTATTTAAGTTCCTTTGGTCACATTAACCAAAGTAAAGGCAACAGAATACCACCTGTAAGTAAGTCTCCAGACAGGGGATGTATCTCTTGGTGGGAGTGCAGAATTCGACACAACACTGGATAATGCTTTTTAGATTTCATTGATGAGGTGCATTTGTGGTTGAATTAATTGAGCGAGTAGGTTTGTGTGTAGTTTCACTGACGAGTGGGAAGCTGCCCACAGAATTTATTGTGCCCCACCTGACTTTCTATTCTAGAGACACCACTGGTTACAACTCATGAAAATCAGAAATACACTTTCTCAGATTTTACTAAATTGCTATTCAAACAGTATAAATACTGTATATCTCTTGAGTTGCAACTGCTGCATTCCTAATAATAAGCCTCTCCTGAACCAGAGACAAGATCAGAAGTGTCTAAGGAGAAAATAATGTGTGCTCAATAGCCCAAAGTCCATTTTTCAGATGAAAGTAAATTTTGCATCTAATCTGGAAATCAAGCTTCTAGAGTCTGGAGGAAGAGCAGAGAGACACACAATCCAAGGTGTCTGAAGTCCAGCGTGACGTTTCTGTGATGGTTTTTGGTGCCACATCATCTGCTGGTGTTGGTCCACTGTGTTGTATCAAATCCAAAGTCAACAGTTGTCTACCAGGAAATTTTGGAGCACTTCATGCTTCCATCTGCAGACAAGCTTTATGGAGATGGTGATTTCCAGCAGGACTTAGCACCTGCCTACTCTGCCAATAGTAATATAAAATGATTTGCTGAATATTATATTACTGTGCTTGACTAGCCAGCCAACTTATGAGTTATAACCAAGGGCTTATCCTTATTGTTGGGTCTTGGCATTCATGTAGATGTTACTTTGATGTGTATACATTGTTGCACACCAAGTACACCCCTTCATGGCTACAGTATTCCAGATTGGCAGTGAGCAGGATAATGTGTCCTGCCACATTATAAACATTGTTCAGGAATGGTTTGAGGTGTTGACTTGTTCTCCAAATTCCCCAGATCTTAATCTGACTGAGCATGTTAGATGTGCTAGACAAAAAAGTTTAGTCTGCACCAGCTGCACCTCACAACTTACAGGGCTTAAAAGGATGTGCTGGGTTTGGTGCTACCAGAACACCGTCAGAGATCTCTTTTGGAGCCCATGAGGGATCAGAGCTAATTTGATGATACTAATGGGACCTACATAGTCTAAGTTTTAATGTTATGGCTATAAATTACAACAGAATAATTAAATTTGTTTTAAACAGGAATTCAACCTTTTCAGAAGTCATGATTTCATACAGATGGGTTTGGTTTTGATGTCAAATGTTCCATTTAGAGTTGTTTACAGTGGTGGTGATAGGAACCAGGGGTCAGATAAAAAAAAAAATTATAAGAAAAAAATTGTCTAGATTCCCAAGACAAACACTAACAAATGTTCTAAAATTTTTTCAGAAGAAAATCTTAATTATTTATCAAGTATTATTCATTTTTAAATTTATTTTCTTATATATGTTACAGCTTAAAATAAGTAACCCTTATTTCCATTATTTTTGTTTTGTTGCTCAGAGGAGTAAAATATAAAGAAAAAATACCCATAAAATTAAGTGTTCAAAAAATTCCAGCAAACAAAGACTAGAGGTGATGGCTATTGGAAATCAGGCCTACATCTTTACAATTAAAAGCCTTTCTAGTGAAAATCGCCCTTAAAATATTGTTTTTCATGACAACTGTGAGGTTATTGTAACGTTTTCAATAAAATCATTTGTTATTAAAATTATTTAGGGTTAAGAAAAAAATTTATAATTTTAAAGCTTTATTTCAAGAAGAAGATTTTTTTATTGAGAACAAAATGTAAAAAAATAAACAATTAAGTCCATACAATATCCACGACCATTGATGTCCAAGATATTTAACATTTCTAAAAATTCTCAAAGGGTGTCATTAGACACCTGAGACACTCTTTTACAATAAAATTTTGATTGTGTTTAAGAGGTCAATTTAGGATGTTTAAAGGCAAAATAGTTTAATAATAAACCAAATTTTTCAAAACTACATCATCACCATTGCATTAAAAACTCTTACAAATGTGTAGAAATAAGAACAAAACAAATGTGAAATGACTGAATCCTATTTCTTACCATCTTGACCATGTGGTTAAAGAACACAGATACAGGTTTAGTGCAGCGGCATATTTAGAGAGCATGAGATGATTTAACTCAATCAGCAGAGATAAGCAGATACATGGGCACAGTCACATGCATTTCATTCAGACGGGACATTTCTAAGCTTTATGTATGTAATTATTTTAGAGCTAGAAATATATGAAGCCATTTTTAGTATATAATAATGTTATTGATGCATTATTGAATATAGGATGTACGCTAAAAATACTTACTTTTAAAGCATTACATTGTAATTTCCCCCTGTAAAAATACTTCCAAGTGATCATACTGTATTTACCCTTTAAGTAGTGTTGTAGTACATAAGTCCAATCTTGGTCTCAAGCACAAACTATTTTTATTTTTAAAAGTGTGATGTTAAAATTACAAGTGTACATTTTCACTTGATCGCTTTACATTAGCATATCTGCAAAATGTGGAATTACACTTTTTAGCTATGTGAAGCATGAATTTTTAAATGCATGGAATAGATGTTGTTGGTTTGTATTCCCCTGACTTAACTGACTTGTTTTATAGTATCAGGGACTGTAGTTGAAATTCGACCACCAACTTGACACTCAGTCCTGTATCCATCCATCCATCCATCCATTATCATACCCGCTTGAATGATAATTCATGTAACAAATATTAAACTGAATATGTTAACTTCCTTTTATTATTATATCTTTTTATTTCCTTGTATATTTATATTTATCTTATTTCAGTACTGTATCAGTCTTGTATTGGTCTTGACTCAGACTCAATGTGTCCCAGTCTCAGTCTTGACTTGAACTTGACAACTAAAAGTCTTGGTCTTGAATTGGACTCAATGGGTGCCAGTCACGGTATTGACTCAAACTACCAAAATCCTGATCTTGACTCAACATTTAGTAATAAAAGTCTCAGTCTTGATTCAGATTCAATGTATCTTGGTCTTGACTTGGACTTGGCTTTTGACTATAACCCTACCTTTTAGATTTGTCAAGATAAAGACACACCGAAGTTCTGATTTGTATTCCAGAGACATGCCCTCTAAGACAGCACACTCATCATCTACACCCCTCTGTCTCTCTCTCTCTCTTTCCCTTTCTCTCTCTTTCCCTTTCTCTCTCTCTCTCTCTCTCTCTCTCTCTCTCTCTCTCCTAGGTGTGCTGAAGAGGGTGATGAAATGCTGTGCTTGAGGCTATGAGTGTTCAGTACAGTGAAGCTGGGTGTGAACCTCAATCAGAGCCAGCAAACATGTCTACTCCTTCATCTACTCCTCCCTTCTCCATCTCTTCCTCCCTCATTCCCTTTCTATCATTCTATCATTCCTATCACACGTACACACACACACACACTCAAAGTAAGCATGTATCTACATTCATTCATTTTATCAGAAAGACATAGCACAGTGATGTTTACAATGACTGTCTGTACACTTCTGTACACTGGTTCCAAAAACAAGCACATGTATGAGCTTCTATACCAGTTAAAGACTTCTTCCAGGAGCTTTCACATTATCTAGTGGTTCTAGTGGTTCATTAAACTTTAAAATGGTTCTTCAAGGTCATATCAGAAGAAAAATGATGACCACCTACCTAATAGTGAGAGTAACCACCCTTGGCTTGGATTACACTGGTGAGACATGGTGACAGGACTGTACTAGGTGGCAGAAGGTATCTAAAGGCACTCGTCCTGGTCCACTGTGGGGTGTTGATTGCTCTGTGCAACTCAACGGAGTCATTGTTCCTCTCTGGCATCAACGGGTGTACGAGAAGTTCGTTCTCAGTACACGTTCACTACAGCAGCTGTAGTTAGTGATTTCTAAGACTTCACCAGCAATGTGACTTTTGATTTTGAATTAATATATATTTACACACTAGTATATTGTATATACATACATGTGTGTGTGTGTGTGTGTGTGTAAAGAGAGCAGTTCCAGTTAAAAGTCTAATCTCGTGACTTGTCCAGCTGAATGGTTAGTATTGACAGGATTGATCTGGCTGGTGGGCAGTAAACACGAATGACTAATGCATGAGGACTGAACCCCCCCACAGAAACCTAACCAAATCTAATTTACCACCTGTGGTTGTAATAATCAGTTTACTGTGGTGCTAAACTGTGTTTATAAAATACTCCAGTATCTATAAAGACCTTATTAAACTTAATCACTACTTCAATTTACTCTTTATTTACAATTACGTTCAATTACCGCACTGCAACCAACCAAACCCCAGGTTCTACCTCCTTGACACAGTTCTACAACGTTCTCCCTTTTTCACCATGTTCTAGAATGTTCTTTGTTCACACTGTAGAGCCTTCTCCACACACTCACACATTTCGCAATTTGCACTGTTCCAGAATGCTCTCATACATTCACACTGCTCAAAAACACCCCCAGACTGTTCTAGAATATTATCCACATGTCACTGGTCTAGAACGTTCTGGGGTCAACTTTTCATATGCATAACCTCGACCAGCTTGCGATATGTCACAGACTTGTTGGAGTCTGAGGTGGTGCCATTTGCCAAGAGGACAATGCTCATGTCTATGTGGCACAATGGAAGGTCAATGAGGGCACCAATTGACCACTGTTGGCTACCATGAACATGGAACATAGATGAACATGGACATGTGTAGTCTGCATGATGTGATATTCCACAAACATGCACCCCAATTCTCTTCCTCTTCATATCAGATTGGGTCAAAGCAGTTATTTCAAGACATCATGGACACTACAGACACTGATTACAGTGTTTTCTATAAGGAAGCTGCATTTCTAATCCTGTATGATGTATCATAAACAATCTGTGAAGATGTACATCTCAACAAATTAGAATATCATCAAAAATTACATTTATTTCAGTAATTCAGTTCAAAAAGTGAAGTGTTTATTTCTTTTAAAGTTGTTGATTATGGCTAACAGCCAATAAAAACCCAAAAGTCAGTATCTCAAAAAAAATGTGAAAATTGTGAAAAGTTCAATATTGTAGACTCATGGTGTTACACTCGAATCAGTTAATCAACACAAAACACCTGCAAAGGTCTCCAAAGCCTTTAAATTGTCCCTCAGTCTGGTTCAGTGGACTATGTAATCATGGGGACAATTGCTGACTTGACAGAAGGCAGTCACTGAAACCCTCCACAAAGACGGAAAGTCACAAAAGGTCATTGCTAAAGAAGTTGGCTGTTCACAGAGTGCTGTATCCAAGCGTATACATGGAAAGTTGAGTGGAAGGGAAAAGTATGATAGAAGAAAGTGTACAAGCAGCAGGGTGAACCGCAGCCTTGAAATGATTGTTCAGAAAAGGCGATTCAAGAATTTGGGGGAGATTCACATTGAGTGGATTGCTACTGGATTCAGTGCTTCAAGAGCCACCACACACAGACATTTCCAGGACATGACCTACAACCAGGGGCAGATTTAACCAACACACAAACCATGCAATTGCTTGGGGCCCCGGAGATCAGGGGGTCCCCTGCTGGACAAAAGAAGTTGGTTCTCTGCTGATTTTTCTGTCCAAAAACAGTGTCACGCTATATTAAAAAGAGACAGGTTGAGCACTAGGACCCAGCACAAACAGCCACTCAGTTGGACGCCTATTTCTCTTTAGAATACCCACAAGCTCATCGGCTCTGTTCTTGCTAACGTGTGATTGGCGGTCACTCCGTCAGCGTCTGGACTTTCAAACCATCCATCCATCCATTATCACACCTCCTTAATCCTTATCAGAGTCGCGGTTTTGATTTGGCCTGTAGGCCGTGTTCACCTGCTTATCTCTCTCTCTCTCTCTGTGTTTGTTTGTGCGTGTGTGTGTGTGCGCGCGCGCGTCTACCAGTCTGTGATAAGCCATCCATTTACGTTCCTTCTGAGTTTAACTATCAAAATAATTCAGAATTTCTTATTTATGCTTATGCTTATTTTTTCTCAAAAATGAGGTACAATTATGTGTAAATGAGGTCTATATAAGTGTAACATTGGTGTTAATGAATTGGAGTGAAGTTGATTATCAAGGTGCAACACAGAATTGGGTGATAATTCTATATTACATGATTTTAACTTTATTAATATTTAATAAGTAATATTTAATTAATGATTAATATTATTTAATAATAATAATAATAATAATAATAATAATAATAATAATAATAATAATAATTTTATAGTTATTATTAGTATATTATTAATAGTAACTAGTAATTCCTAATAAAATATTATGAATAATAATGTTTAAGTAATGTTTAAAATGTATGTATAATAATTAATATTTATTAATAATCAGTAATAATAATTTAATTTATGTTTAAGCCTGTACCGCACCATAACTATAAAAAAGAATTTGTTTGATCAGGGCCCCCAGACATGACATTGCTTGGGGCCCCAGAACTTCTAAATCCGCCCCTGCTTACAACTGTTGCATTCCTTGTGTCAAGCCACTCATGACCCAGAGACAATGTCAGAACCTTATCTGGGCCAAAGAGAACAAGGACTGGACTGTAGCTCATTTTTTGAGATTCTGACTTTTGGGTTTTCATTGACTGCAGACCATAATCATCAACATTAAAAGAAATAAATGCTTGAAATCGACACTCTGTGTGTAAGTAATCTATATGAGTTTCACAGTTTGGATTAAATTATTGAAATAAATGAACTTTTCAGTGATATTTTCATTTTTAGAGGTGCACCTGTATCATTTTAATATGTCTGTCTTGATGTTTGCAAATGTAATGGCTATCAATATATATATATATATATAGGGGCGGCATGTGGATTAGTGGTTAGCATGTTTGCATCTCAGCACTGAGGTCTTGGGTTCGAGTCCCCATCTGAGTGGAGTTTCCATGTTCTCCCCGTGTCTCCGTGGGTGGTTTCCTCCGGGGTCAGTTGAATTCACCGGGCTTAGTTGAGCAGTGTAATGTCCTGCCCTGCACCCAGTGAGGGGGTAGGGGACTAACGGTGACCCTAATAAAGAATAAGTGGGCGTGATAATGGATGGATGGATGGATGTAATTTAATATATATATATACATGTGTGTGTGTGTGTGTGTGTGTGTGTGTGTGTGTGTGTGTGTGTGTGTGTGTATGTGTGTAAAGGCATGTTCCCATGAGTGTTTAAAGTGAGATCACATAGGTCTATTGATTTGTCTCAATGTCCCCCTCAATTGATTTATTGACAGCTGATTGATGTTTCTCTCAGCACAGATCAACAGTATTAGATGTCAGCAAACAAACACAGAGACACAAACACAGAAGAATGTCTGCATTGACCCATAAAATCCCCCCATACTGTGCTTCTACTACATGGCTGCTAATATTGCTTTTAGCTAAGCTAATGTACTTTTCTCAATTTTATCAATAAAAGTATGTCCTACAGTTTCAGAAACCACAAAAACAGGTGTTTTTATGATTACTGAACAACTCAGCACAGTTTAAGGCAAGTATGTGATGACTTAGCCCTGTATTAGTAGAATAGTAGCTTCCGTTATGTGGCTTCTATAGCTGCTTTAGCTATGCTAATATACTTTTCTCAATTTTATCAATAAAAGTATGTCATACAGTTTCAGAAACCACATAAACATGTGTTTTTATTATTACTGAACAACTCAACACAGTTTAAGGCAAGTGTGTGATGACATAGCCCTGTATTAGAAGAATAATAGCTTCCGTTATGTGGCTTCTATAGCTGCTTTAGCTATGCTAATATACTTTTCTCAATTTTTATTGATATTAGCTACATATGTTGTACAGTGTCAGAAACCACATAAGCCAGTGTTTTTTAAGATTACTGAAAACTCAACACAGTTAAGGCAAGTACTGTATGTGATTAGCTTCCATTATTTGTTAGCTACATTAGCCTCATAGATCCAGTGCAAAACTAAAGAAGTAAACTTCAGACTTAGCTGATTAATTACACTTGATGTAAGTCGAAAGTTGTGTCAATTGAATTTGCTGTGTTAAAGCTCTTTAAAAACTGGTTAAATGGCCTCTTTTGCTGTTGCAGGGCATATGCTGCTCATGTGTACTTTAATAGCATTAAATCAGACACGTCTTCAGTTAAGCTCACAACAGTACTTTACTTAAGACCACACTGACATTTATCAGCAAAGGAAACACGATTACTGCCTGTTAACATTGCATTGCTAACAACTAATGACAAAATAGTAACTTTAATGTTAACTGTGATAACTTGTATGAACTTTATATAGACTGTGCTTATGTATACACAGCTACCTATGGGCTTAGATTGCTGAAGCTATTATAACTGTAAGGGTGTGGCTGGAGCAGATAAAGAGACAGTGTGTGTATGCACACTATATATATATTTACTTGATTTACTTGTGTGATTTTCTTTTGTAATTGTCTTGTTGCATCACCCAATTGCACTTCAACTTGAGGTCATGAACTGCTGCCCTTACATTCTTTTGTAAATAGTTTTGTTACACCTTTGACTTCACTGCTCTGTCAGTGATCACAGGTGTCCAGGCACTGGGCAGTAAAAGAGGTCCCAAGCTATGATACTCCCTCCACCATGCTTCTAAGTTAGGATGAGGTGTTGTCTTGCACTTTTCTTTTTCTTCCACACATAGCATTGTGCATTTTGTTAAAAAGGTCCACTTTTGTCTAGACTATTCATAGAACATTATCCCAAAAACATTGTGGAACATCATCATTTATTTCAGGTAAACTGTCATTTTATACTGTTTTATATAAAGTTATATATTCCAAGCCTTTTTGTCGTTTTAATGTTGATCAGTTTGGCTTATAGCTCAGGAAATTCAGAAATCCAGAAACTCAAATTATTATAATATTTAATTTAGAGTTTGAATAAATCACTTTTCAAACAGTATCAACATCACTGTAAAACAAAAAGACTTGAAGTGTGTCACTTTACATGTAGTGAATATAAAATATATTACAGCTTACTTTTTTGAATTTAATTTTCTGATTTTTGGAGATGCATTAGCATACTCTAGAGAGAGAGAAATAGAAAGAGAGATAGAGAGAGATAGAAAGAGAGAGACAGAGAGAGAGAGAGAGAGAGAGAAATAGAAAGAGAGATAGAGATAGATAGAGAGAGAGAGAGAGAGAGAGAGAGAGAGAGAGAGATAGATAGATAGATAGATAGATAGATAGATAGATAGATAGATAGATAGATAGAGAAAGACAGAGAGAGATAGAAAGAGAGAGAGAAAGACACACACAGAGAGAGAGAAAGAGAGAGAGAAAGACAGAGAGAGAGATAGAAAGAGAGAGAGAAAGACACACAGAGAGAGAGAGAGAGAAATAGAGAGAGAAAGAGAGAGACAGAGAGAGAGAG
>BRDA01013233.1:49965-60191 GCA_036984385.1 Crenuchus spilurus | reverse complement strand
CTTAAATTATTTAATAAATTATTTAAAAAACTTAAATTCTTTGAATAACAAAATCTTTTAAGCTCTGATCAAAAGAAAAGTGCATTTTGCATCTCTCATCTGAGGTCGGAGCCATTCTTTCAGTGCGCTCTCTTTTTCCCACTCTTTATTATAATTTTTCATTATTTTCCCCACTTACTCGAGCTCATTCTTCTGCCGCCTCATCATTCTGGGCTGTGCCTGGCTGCCTGCCTGCTGTGTGTGTGTGTGTTTGGGGCTGTGTGGCTGGTTAACTTGGGCGGGAGCGATAAACAGAAAACGGGCTTGGAAGGGACAAACGACCTATCACTCGTCTTTTGGTGTCTTATGGGTAGCTGGGAGATAATTAAAGATTTTCACTCGGAAAGAAAGACAAGCCCAAATAAGCGACATCACGTTCAAAAACAACCCCAAAAGACCACAACTTGCGACTCACGAGATTTGCAAGCGACTTTAGAAAAAAACAAGCCCAAAGTCGCTTATAATAAGTGGACTTGGCAACACTGCTTGGCTGTTGCTGCTGCTCTAGTGTTTTCTTTCTTGCTTTTGCACCAGACATCTCTGACCATCAGAGGAGAAAATGTGTTCACGTGGTTGGGGCGCATTTTGGTGTGTTTAGGTTGGTGCCCGCGTGAAAACAAACCAAATAGCTGGGGAAAAGATTTGGACCAGAGAAATGAATTACCAGTGTGAAAAGCGCTAATTTAGTTAAAAAAAAAAAAAAAAAAGATTTGCAATCTATATGTAATTCAGTATTTTTTTTATTTAATGAGTTACAGTTTTGTTTGCCACATAATTTAATATGCAGCTACATATTTGTATATAGATTTTCATTTGATTCCGTTTTATTCAGAATATGAAAACAGGCTGATGAACTTAAGTGCTAATGTTTAACTCATGGTTGTAGAGCTGCTGTGTGTTGGTATGATCTCTACTGGTAATAAAAGAGGCATGAAGCTAGGTGGCCCCCTGCTAAAAGTCTTTTCTGCTCTATATCCTCTCCCCTGGAACTGCTTAACAAGTCATACTAATGTCGTTCTTTCTCTCCCTCATTACTCTCCCAGGGAGAAATGTTCACCAGAATGATCTTCAGAGGCAGTGGACCTGCTCCACATGACCCACCCTCTCTACAGGCCGCCATGCCCTCTGAACGGTTAGACAGGCAGGTAGGCTGTTCCCTCTGATCAGCTCGTCTTCATTCTCCTCACCCTGCTGATGGAAAACCAGCCCTGCGGCACAGAGTGCTCATTTACAACCATCATTCTATCTCTCTCTCTCTCTCTCTCTCTCACTCTCTCTCTCTCTCACTCTCTCTCATTCTGTCTTTCTCTCTCACTCTGTCTCTTTCTCACACACTCCACAATCTCTCCACATCACTCAGGGTCTCTGCAGAAGGCCTGTCTTGCCTGGAGCTGCTGCATCACACCACTGCAGAGAGATGGTGGACTGATGGTTTGATACTTTATTGTCATTTGCTCCAGAGCACAGCTGTTATTGAAAATCTGTGCTCTGATTTTTTAGCCTTTAAAATGTACTGATTAATATATATATATATATATATATATATATATATATATATATATATATATATATATATATAAATCATATTTATTGACTTATTTTTCCTCTTACCCCAAATGTAGTCAAGCAGCCAAGACATGTTTGGAGTAAAATGTTGCTTCTTTACTTTAGAAAAAAAATTGCTCAACATCAGCAAAACTTAACCTGCTGAAAACCACATGCAGATCTTAAATAAGGTCTTGCATATGGGTCAGTGTGGTTTAGGTGACAGGTATGAGATTCTTTGGTCTTTAAAACGTAATAAATAGCTATGAGCAGCCACTTCAGGCAGCAATTGATATAGAAGACTGATATTGGAACATATTCCTCAATATTCAGGCATCACTTTAGATTTCTACTGTCTGGTCTGAGTCAGCAGTCTAAGATGGCTGACATTCAGCTACAGAACAGTAAGTCATGTTCTGCCCTAAATCCATTATCTAGTCTGTGAGACCTTAATTAAGATCTGGATGTGCTTTGAGAGGTTTGAAAGTTTTGGTCATATATTTTGACAGAAAAGACTGGGCTATTTATGTTGCTATTGAGTTCTAGTGTTTGCTATCACCGATAGCTGTGAATACTTCCAGTATGTCTTGGCTGAATGACTATATCCGATGTAGGATGGGAATAGTGTAGATGTGATTTTTGAGTTATCCATTTAATGAATATTACAGAAATCTTGCTTGAGTGTGAGAAATTGAAGGTTCACATACAGGTCCTTGCAGATTAAGTGATTGTTGTGAGCAGTAAATACTCTTTCTTGCTTTGTTCAGTTACACGTTCATGAATACACATTCATTTAATTTCTGCACTGTATCAAAATGGAATAAGCCTTTTAAGATGAAAAGCACAGCTTTTATGACTCTATAAAGAAGACATCACCAGCACACAAATACTCCTCAAAGATATGGCCAATGAACATTCATTGTGTCATTGGCCATACTCCATTACCCATGTGATTAAGAAGTTTGAGCACCAGCTACAGAGGGCAGGTCAATGTCACTTATTCAGTCTCAAAGCCATAAAAGCAGTGACGCATACATCCTTAAGCGTCTAGAGAGAAGCTAGTGAATCGGCCCCTTGCCTTAGCTCTGAATGTAATCATGGGACTAGAGTGCGGCACGCACTGCAGAGTGTGAGGGCGCTGATTGACTCGGAATTGGATGTGTGAAGGGAGGATAATCAGCTGCCTGTGAAGACGTGATCACATTCAGTCATACAATTACACAGAGGGTCCCGAACTGGGGTGATTTTTTCTGCTCCCCTATTGACAGTATCAACACCTCATCTGCTGCAGAGCAAGCTGTGAGTTACAAACCATACGGCACTATTTTCCTCCTTGATCCCCTTCCACCTGATTCAGTTCACAAAGAACAGAGAAATTAGGTGATGAGTCGAGTGAGGTGTCTTGGAGTGCAGAATTTCTGACTTATGCAGAGAGGTGGGGGGAGCTGTAGATTGAAAACCGCTACCATTAGGGAAGGAGAAGAAAGAAAGACGGAGAGTGAGAGAGATTAGACTTTTGGCAAAAAATGAAATGAAATGATTTTTTTTTTTCTTTCCAAATTGTATATATCCATGTTTTGGTTTTTACAAATATTTTATTTTATAGCACATATGTAACTGTGGTATTGATTATAATAAAGAAAACACACATGAAAATCAATTACATGCATTTTTAAACACAGCTCTTCAGTTGTATGTACTAGAGCTGCAGCTATCAAATATTTTTGTAATCGAGTATTCTACTGAAAATGTCTTTGATTAATCGGTTAAATTGCAATTATAAATACACAACAGAAAATAAGACATTTCACTTAATAATAAATTACCAAATAGTTTAGTTTTTTAGATAATAGTATTATTTCTTAAATTATTTCTTAAATTTATGCAGAACAACAAACTATTGTCAAGTTTTAGGTCTGTGTTCATGTCAGTCTCTGTCCGTTTAAGTATCCGCCCCTGTTCTATCACTCCTTTCTCGTTATTGTGTTCACCTGTTTCACAGTCCTTATGTATTATGAACTCCCCTATTTATAGCCTTGTGTTTATTGTTTAGTTGTTGGTCATTGCTATTATTCTGTGTTTATGTGAGTTTATTTCCCAGGTCTGTTTTTTCTCTGTTTGTTTCAGTTTTATGTTTCACTCATGCTTGGACTTCTACGTTAAAATCTTCATTTCACATATCCCCATCTGTGTCCGCCATCATCCATTTGGTATAGCCACTGTGACACTATTTTCTTGTCTAAAAACATTTACAATGGCAAACACAAATATGAATAAAAAAGAAATACAGTTAAATTACTTTCAACTTATTTGTTGTATCAAATATATAAGACATTAATAAAAACATGCAATATTGACTTTATGTTGTGCAACTTTCAAAAACAGGCAACAACATTGACGACTGCTCGGCTAACTTGTTTTTATTTTTCATCTTAACTCCACAGTGCTGTCTTTTTACAGATTAAATAAACTCTGTAGGAAGTCAAGTTAACCTTAAGGGCATATATGTCACCATCGTAATAAACTAACTACACGTTCAACAGTAGTCATAAACAGAAACCTTGCGTTCCGCAGGACTAACGTTATGTTACTAAGGTACATTAACGTTAATCTCGCTGATTTGAGCTACGTTAACTTTATCTTGTCTCAGGGCTTCCACTCCATTCTTGGTGTCTTCTGAGGAGGTGCTCAACTGATGTTTTCCTTCCCTCCTTCTGACACATGTATCCAACCATATTTCAGCATATTTGACTGACATCTCTGCATGGACGACAACCCCACCACCTGAAGCTCAATCCTAGCAAGACTGAGCTTTTATTCATTCTTGGAACCACTTGTTTGCATCTTAATCTTCCTGTCCATTTTCATACGTCTCAAGAAGTAAGAAGCCTTGGTGTGGTTCTAGATGACCAGCTATCATTTTCTACTCACATTCAAGCGTGACCCGGTCATGCAGGTTCCTCCTCTTCAGCATTCAACAGATCTGACCCTTTCTAACCCAGGATGCTGGCCAGGTGCTTGTCCAGTCTCTTGTCATGTCAAGACTTGACTACTGCAACTCACTCCTGGCTGGTCTTCCTGAGCCATCAGGCGCCTGCAGTTGATCCATAATGCAGATGCTCGACTGGTCTTCAATCAGCCCAAGTTCTCTCATGTCACTCCACTGCTGTGTTCACTTCACTGGCATCAAGATAGTTTCTACTACTCCCTTTTTTTATGCAACTAATTTTTAGAAACAGCAACATAAGAAACACCCTAAGAGAGTGTTTTTGAAAGCAAAAAAGTAAAACCTGTTGGAGAAAAATGGAGAAATGTAAAACAATGCTTATAATGCTACTGTACTTTTTGTGTTTCAAGGACAAACTGCCTGCTTCTTAATTATGTAGGAGAGGGCAACAGTATTATGTAATAACTATAATTCATGCTATGGCATTACTAATACCATACTGTGTATGTCTGTATTCAAATAGACCTTAAGAGCCACTGTAAGGCCTTACACAGGAACCTTAGGTCAATGGTCACTCTAGCTGTTCATGCCTTTGGGCTGAGTCAGCATGTTGGCAGTTTTGCAAGCAGAGAACAGCAGCCTGAAACAAGTCATTAGGCTAGATCAATTAGCCCATTCTCAGCCCTCGAGCAGATACCAGCCACCTCCTCTCAGTGCTAATAGCCAAGCAGACAGTGGATTGAGCAAAGATATCGACTTGGCATAATTACCTCTCTGTGAATTAACACCGCCAGGAGGAAGGGATCTGCATTAAAATGAAGGTGTTTATTATTTGACGTCTACCTCCTGAGAACTCTTTAAGGCAGAACAGAGTCTTTAATGGGACAGTGATAAATGACGGGGCACTGAAGGTGTTCGGCCATTCCGCTCTGTGTGAAATCAATTCTAGAGTAATATTGTAACAGTTTGGTGAACATGGCTTCTCTGTGTTGTTGATGATAAGAATATTCTGATACATGGCAAGGACTGTCTCAAAAGTGCTAAGTTGAAACAATTTGGCCTGGCTGGAACTTTTTGGAGAGTGTTGTGAGAAACGGCGAGAATGTGATGCATGTTTGTGTCTGCAAAGCTGTTGGTTCTCCTCTGGGAGTCATTACTGAGATGTTGCAATGTTTACTGTGTTACCTGGTTACAGTGCTCAGGTGAAAGCAAAATACAGCCTGTTTGAATCTAGAACAGACAAGATCACTGCAAGAGAAGTGAGTAGCTTTTAGAAATGGTGATGCCTTCACTACACATTTTGTCTGATGTTATTTCACATTAAGTTCAGTCATATACCTGGTTCAATTTTATTCACTCATTATTGTGAATGTCCATTAGATGGAGCTGTGGTATACTGGATGTGTGTGTGTGTGTGTGTGTGTGTGTGTGTACGCACGTGTGTCTGTTTAATGGTTTGGCAAGAATAATGTGAGAAAAAAACAGCTAATCTGTCTTTATTCTCTAGGGAATATCACATTGCGTGCCTGTTTTCATCATTGCCTCTGCCAAAACACAAATAAGAGTCCAAGCTAATAAGATACCAACTGTTTGACTCACACAGGCAATTATTTCACCACACTCCCTCAAATAGAGCTTAATCTAGAGGGGAGGTTAATAGGACCCATGTTATACTCATCAGCAGCTGTCTGAACATCAAGATATCTTCATGCTAGTGTTTCAGAGGTTGGTACAAGTGGGCATTTTAGGTATGTAGTGGCAATTCTGATGCAACACTGGTTCTTTAAAAGGTGGAGCCACCAGGCTGTTCCTGCCCTCCTCCCTCACTCTGCAGATGATGTCATTGTGGCTTCCCCCAAACCCTGGACAAATGATGTGAGGGCTCTCAGTGAGCCTTTACTCTCTCTCCCTCTCTCTGCATCTCTCGCTCTCTCAGTTTCTCACTCTTCTGCTTTCTTTCTCAACTGAAGGAACTTATCTGCAGTCTCTCTCTCTCTCTCTCTCTCTCTCTCTAGCAGAGATGTAGCCTCTATCTCTCAAACTTCTCCACGCCTCTTCACCAGTGAAGCTCCAAAGTCCTGAGTGACCTCCATAACCTTTCCATCCAGTTCTGTCTCTATCCTCTCCATGGATCTGCATCTCACTCCTCCATCTCCTCTTTGACCTCCTGCACTCATTCCTGACGGGGTTTCCATCACAGATTGCCCCTTTATCTCCTCCTTTCTGCCCAGGACCTTCTGCGGCCAGACCATGGCCATGAAGGAGACAGTGCTGCCCATCAGCGAGGTGTCTGGCGTCCCCTCCTTCCCAGAGGTGATTGAGCTGAACGTGGGCGGCCAGGTGTACGTAACCAAGCGGGCCACACTGCTGAGCGTGCCGGACACACCGCTGCATGCCATGTTCACTCGACGGGCACCTCGGGAGCTGCCCCGCGACAGTCGTGGTCGCTTCTTCATTGATCGTGATGGCTTCCTCTTCCGCTACGTTCTGGACTTCCTGCGTGACCGGCAGCTAGTGCTACCTGAGCACTTCCCTGAGCGTGAACGACTGCAGCGTGAGGCTGAGCACTTCCAGCTTGGAGAGCTCCTAAGACTGCTGGGGCCAAGGGTGGCCAAACAAGGGTCCCTCAATGATGAGGGCTGTCAAAGTGACATCGAGGAAAGTTCACAAAGTAGTGAACTTCAGTTGGCACGCACTGGAGGATCTGGGGCCACTTCTGCCCCTTCATCCTCTTCTGGCCAGGATAAGAGATCAGGGTTCATCACTATAGGGTACCGTGGCTCCTACACCATGGTGAGGGACAACCAGACCGATGCCAAGTTTCGGCGTGTGGCCAGGATCATGGTGTGTGGACGCATTGCCCTGGCAAAGGAGGTTTTCGGAGACACCTTGAATGAGAGCCGTGACCCTGACCGACCTCCAGAGAAGTACACTTCTCGCTTCTACCTTAAGTTCAACCACCTGGAGCAGGCCTTTGACCGGCTAAGTGAAGCCGGCTTCAGTATGGTGGCCTGCAACTCTACCGGAACAGCAGCATTTGTCAACCAATACAGGGACGACAAAATATGGAGCAGCTACACAGAGTATATCTTCTTTAGTAAGTAACAACCGTGTATCTCTGAACTCGTGATGATTTAATTCAGTTAAGATTATTTTTAGGAAATATTTCAGTGTATTGTGAAATTTCAGAATATTGCCATTGTTTCCAACACAATCTGGTGATCCATAATCCTAGTAATTAACAGGTGATCTTGAGAAGGGATGCCACCGGACTGCGCCACCAGGACCAGCTTTGATTACCCCCAATTTATGTAGTCATAGAATATAGGGAATAAAAACAGTGCACGAAGACATCACACTTTTAAGAGTAGTCTGAGATTTTTATTTATGCAAAAAATTAGGTCATACTTTATGTAATATAATATTATAAAATAAATTATAATCAGTATAATCTCTAGTAAGTTTTCTGTTTACCATCTTTCTCTCCTTTTACTTCACACACTTTTTCACTTCTTCCTCTTTTCATTTTATCTCACCGCTTTCCTCTTTCTGCCTCTCCCTCATTCCTCTTACTTTTACATATGTATGGGATCCCTATGAGTTTATGTTGCACTGCACTGCATGTAAATGGATGATAATTAGAGCACTTTGTGCCTCAGGCCTGAGTGAGTGAATGTGGACAGAAGTACAAAAATTGTGCCGGAATCCCACACACCAGTAGCATTAAAGTGAGTCATTAGCTTTAAACACTGTAAATCTACACTCCTCATTTATTGCTTCATACTGGTTTTGCTTCAGCTGTGCTGTGCAGGTAAGTGTGCGTTAGTGTTTGTCAGTAACACTGTTGTATACAGTAATGTGACATGCAGGCTGTGATATGATTAGCAGGTGCAGTTAAGCCTGTAATTATAGCTGATTTGGTGCTGAGATGAGATAGAGTTACGTGTGTGTGTGTGTGTGTGTGTGTGTGTGTGTGTGTGTGCGTTCTGTGGTTAGTCCAGCATTTTTCAGCGTAAGTTCTATGGGCTGTATCAGTAACATATGGTTTATTAACATCCAATAATTCAGTAATTTTGTGTTTTCCTGTACCTAGAAAAAGAACAAAACCTGCATACTCAAAATGCGCTTAGTAGTGCACCAGTCACGTTTTTAATAGCCAGTTCCAGTTTTTTTACAGCCAAATTGGCCAAAGGCCCTTAGCTTTTCCATGCTGTGGATTAAAGGAATATATTTGCATATTTCCAATGCTTTTTACTAGCCAACATTCCAACATATATAACATTATTTGTTCATTAATTGGCATTTAAATAAAAAACAAACAAACAAATAATAAAATAAATATATAAATAAAACAAACTTCTACATTTAAAATAAGAAGCAACTGGATTTTTAGCCTGACATGCAGAATGAGGCTAATCACTATTGTGTTTTATGCAAAAATCAACTAATTTCAGTCTTGGCTGAATCTGACCACTCATTTCTACACACTTATAACAGAAGTCATTGGGCAGGTGAACTTCCCACTTGTGCTTTATGTATCAGGGAAACACAGCGACATTAGTGTTTATGGTGAACTGCATGATACAGATATGGCAAACAGAGATTAAGCAATGATCTTAAAGTGTATCTTTAAATATACAGTACCTATGAATCTGCACTTTCAGCTTTGCAGTTTTCAGGAGCACTTTTGCATACATGTATTTGTGTTTTTAGGACTGAGTGTGTGGGTGTGGATCTGTGAGAATGTGTAGAGAGATAAGCCAGTGTGTGTCGACTGACAGCATGGAGGAAACACTGATAAAAGGTGGAAGTGATTGAATAGAAAGAGGCACGGCAGTGGTCTTAAGCAAGTTAATAGAACTTCAGTGCTAATCCCACCACTGTGCAGCTTAGATAATGAGGTGGTCTTTGTGTGTGTGTGTGTGTGTTTGTGTGTAGGGGACTTGTGCTTTAAGCGATGCCTAATGAAGATAAAATACCCTATTCAGTGAAGTCAGTAACAGTCTTTAAACACCTTGTCTGTCTGTCTGTCTCTCTCTCTCAGCTTGTAAGTAGAGCAACCCTATTGCCATCTCAAACCCATTACCCTCTCTCCTCCTCTGTCAGCCTGTATTGTGAATGTTCACTACTTGGGATAGAGATGCATAAACAAGGACAAGAGGGAGTGAACACATGGACAGCAAATGAGAAGAGGAGGACACTCACTAGGGGTAGGGACAAGACTAGGAGAGAGAGCGAGAGAAGGAGAGAGAGAGAGAGAGAGAGAGAGAGAGAGAGAGAGAGAGCGAGAGAGCGAGAGAGAGTAGAGGTATGAAGACACTGAAACTAGGAGTGGATCTCTAGGGGTGGAAAGGAGAGGAAAGATCAATAATGAGGTAGAGAGAAGGAGATGTAAGAGAGTGATAGAGCAGAGTGGAACAGAGAAAGGTGAAAGTGAGTGGAGAGACAGGTGGAGAGTAAAGTGTCATTGATATACCGAAGCACTAGCCAATATAGCTAAAAATCATAATATGCCAAATTTGACCAATCAGTCATTACACCTGCACAACAGCATGCAAATCCAAGTGAAACAAAGCATGTCTGGGTCTGGTTTGTACAACCCGGATTCCAAAAAAGTTGGGACACTAAACAAATTGTGAATAGAAACTGAATGCAATGATGTGGAGATGGCAAATGTCAATATTTTATTTGTAAT
>BRDA01013233.1:25213-49865 GCA_036984385.1 Crenuchus spilurus | reverse complement strand
AGTTCCCTGTAATCACTGGAAGACTGTTTTTGCTTCACGCTTCTTCTTAATCCACTCAAAGGTTTCGCTGGTAATCCAGTTCTTGTGTTTGATGTCGTTCTTCTGTATTGTCTTCTTAGCAGCTTCCAGCATGACATTCTTCATTTGTTGCCACAGTTCATCTGGTGTGTGTGGTTCTTGGAGTTTTCCAAGGTCCAGTTGAATTGGCTTCCTCACTTGTTTCCTTTCCATGTAGAGTTTTACCAACAAAAAGTGCAAAAACCAGCATAGTTGATGACCTGAGGATGCGTCAGAGCTCATACCATGGGTGATCATATATGTGAAGGTTTCATTGATGCTGAGGCTAATGTTGATAATTTGGACATATGCCACCATCAAAATGACGTCTTTTCCCAGGAACTCAGAAGACATCATTCTTCAGTTACAACAGCATGGTTTCATAGAAATAGAATGTGTGTATCTGTCTCCAACTGAAAATGTATCAGAGAACATTGACACAGACCGTTGAGCAGCTCAGTTCTTGTATACAGCAAGAATGGGCAAAAATTATACTTGCAAATCTTCAAAAATCAGCATCTTCAATTCCCAAACA
The DNA here is from genome assembly GCA_036984385.1 of Crenuchus spilurus. Lineage (NCBI taxonomy): Eukaryota > Metazoa > Chordata > Actinopteri > Characiformes > Crenuchidae > Crenuchus > Crenuchus spilurus. The sequence goes on along the minus strand of BRDA01013233.1, from coordinate 49,273 downwards.
GTTAATGTTTAATTTGTTTATATTGTGCTTTTGTCTGTTAAATAGATGTTCAAGTGAGTTAACAATTTATAGATTTCAGTTTTATAGCATTTTTAGAAAGTATCCCAACATTTCTGAAAATTGGGTTTATAAGTTTTAAGCCTGACATGGTGTGAATTGCACTGGTACTAGTGGATCAGACATAACAAAGCTGCTAGAGATTTTATACACTGTGTTAGCTCACTGTCCACTCTATTAGACACACCTACCTTGTTGGTCCACCTTGTAGATGTCCTAGTCCGTCAGTGGTGGCTACAGGATGTTGTTGGTTGAATAGTTTTGTTTGGTACACTACTTTCACTCCATTAGTGTTTCTGACGTCTTTAAAAACATCTGCAGCTCTGCTGTCTCATACACTTTTACTATCTCAACACTCTAACACACCCCACCATTTAAATGTCACTGCAATGGTGAGAATTATCCACCACCCAAATAATATCTGCTCTGAGGAGGTCCTGTGGGGGTCATTACCACTGAAAAACAGAGTGAAAGGAGGATAACAGAGAAACAGATGGATTAGAGTCTGTAAGTGTAGAACTGCAAAGTGAACCTACTGTACATGGTCAGTGGAGCTGATAAAATAGATGAGTGTAAGTACAAGGAGATAATGTTATGGATGATCAATCTAGACTTATATATTATCATATCACATATTATACCGTGGCTCATCAGGCAGTGATCAAAAGGTCTAAAGGGTTTGCTCAGCAAGAAAATCCATGTAGCTCCCAAAAGTGCTGTTTGAAGGGCAGGTTTTCTTGCAGGACAAAATAGGTATGCAAAGAGTGGTGCTGTGCCTGGTAGAGTGTACAGTGGTGTGAAAGTGTATGCGTAATTGCATATGCCTGGCTCTCTCTGTCCTTGTGTATGTCTGCACATGTACATGTTCATCCAGGCAGTATATATTTGTATGACACATGCACTGACAGTAAGCATGCATTGCACAGTGAGAGGTAATCTGTGGATCTACATGTGTAATTGCTTTGTGTGATGGAGCTGCCGTTTGTGTTAACTGCTCAGATGCCCTGGAGGCACTGACTTTTATTGCAGAGACAGTAAAGCAAAGAGAAATCAGCTATTATGATTCCTCTGAGATTTAAATCCAGGCTCACCCTGTGTGTGCTAATGGGTGACTCACCATATGGCTACTAATAGCAAAACGCTCACTTTAGAATGATGCAATCAAACAGGAAAAAGGACAGGACAACTTTTATGTCCTTGCAGTTAAAGCACATAGGTTAATTCAGATGGCAAAGCAGCCTCAAAAGAACAGCTGTTTGGATAGATGTGAACTATGTGCAGGCTGTGTTGCTCAACTTTTGACCTCATATCATTATAATGGCAAGTGATTGCCATTTGTTTGTTGCGGAATGTGACACACATTATTTAGATCTGGGGAAGTTACAAGTATAATAGTTTGCTTATGTAAATCATATGCTTATATAATTGCTTTATATCTATCCATGCATCCATCCATCCATTCAGTGACACAATATATTGCTATTCACCCATGTGCATTGTGGAGATGTTATATTATCTGCATTATAAAAATGCTGTATACTAGAGCCTCTCCAAAATTAGAATCTTGTAAAAAAAGTTTATTTTCATAATTTATGTTACAGAAAGGAAAATATCATATATTTTATATTAATTACATAAAGGTTAACTGTGCCAAACACTTGATAAAACACAGTGAACCGATACCAGCATGGCACCCCAAACCACCACCAACTTAAGAAACAGCACACTGGATTTCAGATACTTGGATTTTTTGCTTCTAAAATCTTACTCCAGACTCTAAGACCTTCATTTTGAAATGAAATGCAAAACTGGGGGCCCCAAGTGGCTCAGCAGGCACTGACACTATGACCAGAGGGTTGTGAGTTTGAACCCCGGTCATGCTGTTTGCCATCAACAGCCGGGGCCCAAGACAGATAAAAATTGCCACTGTTCTCTCTCTGTGTGTAGATGGTGCTCTCACTATCACTCACACATTGCAATGTCCGCTGGCTCAGGCGTCTATTGATTGGTCCATTCGGAGTTGGGAATCATGCGCTTTCCTCCAAGCGCGTTGGCTCCCCAGTGACGGTGTATCAGCGGTAGTTCAAAAAGAGGCGGTGGCTGCATCACACACAACAGAGGAGGCTTGTGCTTGACTTCACCCTCCTAGAGTCAGGGACATTGCAAAGTGATAGGAGAAGGCCTAATGGATGGGATGGGTTAATTGGCTACTACTATACTGGGAAGGGGATAAAATTGGCAAAACATGTTTACTTTCATGAAAAGTAAAGAGGACTTTAGACCACTGAGACACATGTTCTCATAGCCTAGTGTGTTCACAAGTGTGGGTGATTTACAATGGCAGCCTGGCAAGCAGCAAGTGCCACTTCAGGGACAAAGAAACAGAACATATACAGTACAACAGAGGTGAAGGATGTTTTAAAATTAAATTATAAATATAAACTAAAAATAATAATTAAATCAACCATAATCAAAGTACATCACAAATAGCTAAACAGTTAGTAGATAAAACAGGTTCATGTATCAATAAAATTACTTCTTATATACTTCTTAAAATTAGAAATTGAAATAAAAAATTCCAGGTTGAATGTTTTTTTCAAGTGTTCTCCAGGATTGTTCAGCTGCAGATTGGAATGAAGAGGAGACATAGGAAGTGTGACTTAGGGACTTTCTAAAGCGAAAAGCAAGTGTTGTTCAGATTAGGTACTAGCTGTAGTAGGGTTTGTAAGTACATTGGGTTTGTCCTAGAAGAGTCTTATAAATGAGTGTAAACCAGTGTAATTTGCGATGGATGTGTAAAGAGGGCCAGTTAACTAGGGAGTAGAGGGAGCAGTGATGTGTACTAAAAGGGCCATTTGTAATAAAACAGCCAACAGAATGATAAAGGACATCCAACTTATGAAGTGCACCTTTACATGCCTGTCTGTATACTACATCATCATAATCAAACAATGGAAGAACAGTCATTTAAACCAGAGTGATTCTGGCAGTAAAAATGATTTTTACATAGAACGATTTCTGTATAAAAACGCAAGCTTTGCCTTAACCTTAAATTGCAAATAATCTATATGAGTAGAGAAATTTAACCAACTGTCTAACCAAATACCTATATATTTATATGTTGTGACCTGTTTTAGGATAGCTCCCTCTTTTGCAGAGAATGTTAAAGTGGGACCAGTTGAATAATTTTTTTCAACTAAAGCACTTGATTTTTGTCTTTGAAATGTTTAAAGACAATTTAAAGTCCGCAAAGGCATTCTGAAAGCTGTCATGGAATGTTAACAACACAGATTCAGGGGTAGAACCAGTGGCATAGAGGACAGTGTCATCAGCATATACATGGATAGAAGCATTACCTGTAGTAAGGGGAATGTTATTAACTAATATAGAAAATGATGTAGGGCCAAGTATTGACGCTTGAGGGGCACCTTTCTTAATCAACATGAGACAAGAAAGAATCAATCTGTCAATCTTTACTTGCTGCAACCTCATAGAAAGGTAGTTGTTGAACCAGGCCAGTGAATGACCGGTAAACCCTGTGCTGCCCAACAAACAACCCTGTGCCGTTTATGAATGAAATATGTCATTTTACACATAATGAAAATGAAACATGACAGTTTACCATTTTTACCAATGAAAATTGACTTTCACATTATATTTTTTGGTGTATGACTGTATATGGCATGCAGGATCAAGAGGTTGTAGCTTTGTTCTTTGTTTTCAGTGAATAGTGCTTCCCTGAAGAAAAGGTTACATGTCTCATATTAGCTTATTCAATTCAGATTCAGAAATGCTCTAGGAATCTGTGAATGATTCTTCAATTTTGTCTAAAAGTCAAACTGTTAACCCTCAATTCCAACAAAAAAATCTAACTTATAAATATCATAAAATACTGGACAAGTATTGTACAATACAGAACTAGCACCTTAAGCAGAAATACAGTACAGTGAGAAACCTGAGAAAATTAGATTTAAAAAACGAATTATCTGTGCAGTAGGTGTTTATTTGGCTAATCAATACTTCATTATGTTAAGTCAAGTGTGCTGGATTTGAGATTTAATAAATTCATGCCATGGCGAGGAGCATCAAGGAGAAGATCTAACACCAAACTGTATTCTTCAGTTTAAAAAAAAACAAACAATTTCTTTCTTTGTGTTTGTTTACTTGTGTCTAATCTGATATATTGTCTTTTTACAGGTACCATCACACTTGGTGCCAAAATAAATTGGTTTACATAATGAGCTTAGGAGCCAAAGACTTTCACACAGTATCATATTTGATATAGAGAATGTTTTTATTGAACAGGAACCTCACACATTTTTTAAAGGTACATTATGGTCAAAGCTGTACTTTAAGTAAAGCGTTATTTACAGAGTTTACTGTCCACATTCTTAGAGACACCTCACACATTAATATTTTGACATTTCTTTTTTAAACCACTTTTACACCCAGTACATTACTACAAATGAACATACAGTGCCACATAAAAAACAGAATATAGTATTAATTGCATTAAAGTGACATTTCAAATCTTTTTGTTTGACTGTTGATCATTATGACTTAGAACTGGAACAGAAATCTAGTATCTCAAATTATTGAAATATTTATTTTCATGTAAATTGATATTCAAACAACTGGAATATGTCACTTCACATACAAAGTATAATTAACATAAAATCTATGACGGTTTACCATTTAGAATTCAATGATGAACACAAATGAACTTATTGACAATATTCAAGTTTTAGGATATGTACTAGTATTACCTAAAAATTATTTTTATGGAGGCTTATTTGTAACATGATAACTAGCATTCCTACAGGAAGTGTCATTATTTCCAGCTCTAGTGTGCATTCTGCATTGGCACTTTTAGCTACATAAAGGTTTGTCAAGACTTCTTCCAGTAGGCATCACCTGTCATAATGGCTTTTTTGCTAACTGATCAAATTTGACACAATGAACCTTTATGATGGGTGACTGTCTGAATAAGCTTTTATTAATGTTTGCATAGACTTATGTCAGTTGTCATGACAAAACCATGTATCTCCTTTGTTCCAGTTTTTGTTTTCTACTTCATTTAAAAACATGCTGATATTCTTTACCCTTTTGGAGATGCCAGGCTCATAGGTTTGCAACATTATGTAGGTGTCACATATTATGAAAAGTGCATTACCGTAAAGCATTACCTACATATACACAAGTATGTAATCAAACTGAAAATGCTATGAATGATTAGTGGACTGGTCACCTTGGGAGTAACAGCTCTATAGATCTCTCCACAGATATGTCTTGGTGCTGAATCTGGGTCCTAACAGTATGGAGCTTCTGCCTCCACTGTCCCTTCATGATCAGCCTGGGGGAGAAACTGCCTCTCTACCTCCCCTGTGCCTGGATATCAGCATCTAATCACCAATTAGCAGCTGCATATCGCATTAAGAGGCGCACTGAGGCATGCGATTAGTAGCTAGTTTCCTCTGCAAAAACTTTGCTTCATCATTTCAGCATAATGGAGAGATAATAGACTGAAGATTAGAGTTAGAATATTCTTATTTCCATTTTGGACACATTTTGGGTTAATATTAAATGCTAGTGACATAAACTAATAGTGTCTTGTTTTTGTAATTTAAATGGAGATTGTGGTTTACTCTAAGCCTGTAAATTACACCTTACTAGTGTGTCTCCAAAAATGATAATGAAAAAACTCATTTGTCTTCATAGATTAATTGAAAAAAGGTAAACTATCACATATATACACATAAATTAACATATTTCAAGCCTTTTTTGTTTTAATGTTGATACTGTTGAATATATTGAACTGTTTAATGTTGATACTGTTGAACTTTGAAATTAAATTATAAAGAACAATGAACTTTTTCACAACATTCTGTTTTGTTTTTTGATGTTGCACTATGTGTGTCTAGTTAAATGGAATTTGGAGATGTTTATGTAGATGCTTTTTTGGCAGTTCTGTGGATTTTCTCGAATCCATTCTCTCTGTGTAAAAGTTGGTTCATGCCAGCTGTGTTTGTGTTTAAGTTAATTCTTGCAGAGTTTCTCATTTCTTGTCTCCCCCAACAGCATGTTCTGGCTGTGTTTGTTTAGGACCAAGTTATATAACTCATAGCACTAAAGTTCCCTGGTTTCTTTCTCTTGCACATGCAGTAAGGCTGTATTGTCCTGCTGAGGACTAACTCTGAAAGTTTTGCTTTTCTTTTCACTTCTATTGGTGGAAATGGGAAAACTATGCATTATGCATTTTCTGTACAATATGGCCCTATAGCTTTTCTTCAATGCTAAGGACCACCACAGAGCATCTATTATTTGGGGGGTGGATATATGTATAAAATTTACAGCAGCTCTGTTATGTCTGATTCACTCATACCAGTTCTGCACACACTAACACTCCACCACCATGTAATTGTCAATGAGAGTGATCCGTCATCCAAATAATGCCTGCTCTGGTGGGGTCCTGATCATTGAGGAACAGGATGAAAGGATACTAACAAACTAAACAGAGAAACAGATGAACTACAGTCTGTAGTTTGAGAACTACAAAGTACTTCTCCATCTCCAGTGCCACGTCTACAATTAGAATAGCATGAACAAGTTAATTAGTCATATTTTGTATGTATTACACATAAAGTGACATTTCAGTGTTTTTGTTTTACTGTTGATTAGTATGGATTATAACTCATGAAAATCAGAAAACCAGAATCTAAAAGTCTTGAGTTTCACAATATTCAGATTTTTGCAGATGCGCTAGTATATGGTAAGTGGTGCTGATAAAATGGATGTAATAAAAAATACAATATATGTGTACTTAATTAAGTGGCCAGGGAGTGCATTTATGATTAATTGTAGTTAATGATTGTCCATGATTTATGTAGAGAAATGCATCATTGTTATCAGTGATATAACACAGAAATGACAGAATTTAGGCTTTGAAATGTATTTGTTTAAAGCTTTTGTTATGTCTATATCTCAGTTCTTTTCTTCTTTATGTGGCAGGACCTGCCTGCAGAACAGTGTCCCCCAAGGCAGAGTGTGAGGAGCCCAAACCAGAGAAGCTTGCAGATAAGGGCAGTGAAAGTGGAGCTTCCCTAAATGAGCTGTCCACGTCCAGCTCTGAGACCCATTCTGAGGCAACGTCACCACAGGATGGAGGTCCCATCCTGGCACAGCGTGGTGAGGTGGTTGGAGGATCCCTGGCCCCCTGTGGAGCTCTGCATTCAGTGTCCCGTCCCCCCAGCACCCTCACCCTGGGCAGGCCGCCCAAAAAGGGCTCCTCAGTGCAGTGGATGGAGCTGCCGGATAAGAGGCGCAACAGTGAGCTTTTCCAGTCCCTCACCAGCGGAGTGGGACTGCGGGAGGGGGGCGGAGGTGGACTGACACGGAGAAAGACTCTGGAGAGACCTAGCGCTGAAGAAGAGATGAAGCAATGCATCCGAGATTTCCGTAAGATCAAGATTCCACAGGCATTCCCAGAACGTAAGCGCCAATGGCAGTCGGAATTGCTCCAGAAATATGGCCTCTAGGAACTCACTAAGTGAAAACTTTACTTACTGGACTAAATTTTCATTCACAGTTCTTTTTATTTTACTTTTTCTTGCAGATGACAGTCCTTACATCAATGGAATTTGGCAGAGGAAAAGAAACATTATTAAAGACATTCCCATTCATAGATGAGAGTGGATACATAGGTATGTACTCTGCCTTCGGTGTAGTGAAGTGGATATTTTTCAAGCATGTGGACTATCTGTTCAACAAAGTCCATGTTCTGCCCATAAACAAGAGGCAGTCTGGTGGAACATTAAATATTACTTAACTTAAGGGGTTTCTTAGTGGTTTCTAAGCTATTGAGAAGAAATACTAGAAGTTGTGTGTGAGTTTTCCTTATTATGTTGTCTTCTGAAGTCTTGGAACACTTGAAGTACAGGGTCTCATACAGTTCTATTGTACTAAGGCAGTTTATACCTCACACTGATTCCCAATTCATGGATTATTTAAAATGAGCCATGATAAACACAGATTAATTTAATGTTATTGCCTCAATTACAAGAATCATGTGTTAAACATTGCAGTGACACAATCATAGCTCTTGGTCACATCTGATGTTTGCCAGATACTTTAATGCTGCACAGTTTATTGATTTATTTAATGTCAACATTAATTTTTCAGACATTTATGTTATTTAAAGTCAGTTTGATAAACTGTCATGAGTAGATGCCCATGATTTACCATTGAACAACATGTGAAGGCTGTCCAGTGTCAGCTATGGCCATAGAAATATGACTACATCACTATTTGTTATGTAGATTCAGTTTGTAAATGGATCTGTGTGTGAATTTATGTATATTTCAAGTATGACTGAAGAAATTATAGAAATACAATTAATATATACAAACATACAAAATCTTATCTACAACGATAAACATCACAAAGTCTTAAGTTTTGTAAATACTTTGACATAGAAGCTGGACTCTTTGGGTCATGGTTAAAGTTCATGTGTAGCGTTTACCAGTATGTCTAAAGCACAATATTCAGTAAATGCTGGATTGAGATGCTGAATTGTCTCTTTCCAGGGCACAGGTTTGAGAAGCACAAGGGCAGAGATGTCTCTGTGAAACCGTAGTTTCAGTATTACATTGAGTCTCTAAAAAGTGTTAGTATTGTATGATGGACAGTTAAGAGAAGTTAAGCTTTTGATTTCTATCAGTTGACTTCTGTTGATTTGCCTCAGTGTTCTGTAATAAAACTTGTTGTGCAAAAACATGAAGAGAAAAAAAAAGAAATGTGTCTTCTTGGTGTGTAATTTAGTAGTAGTGGTTTGAGGCTTGCAGATGGCTACAATAAGGAATGCTGCAGCTACACCAAACAGCAAGACTTACACAAGACTGCCAACAGCAGAATCATCTGCTGCATGTTTTACAACTTTTATTCTGACTAAGACTACCATTCACACTTGAATACATTACTGTTACCCAACACAACTTTCTTTCAATACTTTACCCTGACTGTAATCACAAAAATGTCACTTCTGTTGTAAAAATAAGTCCAAACTTCTCGATTTCAACATTTTTAATTTATTTTGAACATTCTCAGTGGCCCAAGTGTTGACTCACGCTTGTGAAAATGAAAAGTTATTCTCCAGTAACTTATGTACAGTATGTAGCTTACTAACTATCTGAAGATGTCAATGAGGATGTCTGTGGCTGCTAAAGTGAGCTATAGCTGTTATGGAGGACTGTACAGTCTTTCTAAAATACTACAGAGAGCATTGTCTGTGTCAAGTTTTTTTTAATAAATTAAACACACTTAAGACGTTTTTTGTCTCACTATTGTCCTGGATGTGTGTTGGGCTAGAATTAGGCATTGACTTAATGTGATTCTTGGTCATAGCAGTATAGTGTGATCGGTACCCTTGAAAGTTCCAAGTTCAATATCCAACCCTAAACCTGACTGAAGATAATTCCAGACTTGGATTCCCACAGTCCACAAATCTGAATTGGACACACTGAAGAGGATTGGATTGATAGCAACCCAAAATACACTGTTAACTAGCTAATCAAAGAGCAGAGCTTAAGTAGCCAACTTGAAGATAACGTTTGATGAGCTAATCACATGCATGCACAAACTGGCAAATAATTTTGGAGGATTCAACTAAACCATCAGATGGTTCGATGGACATGGTTTGACTAGCCAGTCAAATTGCAGGATTTTATTAGCCAATCAGTTGTCAGCTTCCACGCAACAAGTCAAATTTTGGAGTTGAATTAGCCTTTCAGAAGTTTGAGTAGCTAATCAGATTGCATGACTGTTGCAGGATTAAAGTAGCCAGTCAAAAGACAAGAGTCCTGAGTATCCAGTCAGCTTGCATGCTTGAACAAGTCATTAGGAATGAAAAATCCAGCAGCCATTCAGATTAACTAGTCATCAAAGGAAATGGCAGGATTTGGCTAGCTAGTCACATTGCAGAGCATAAGTTTAAAGAGATCCAAATTGACTATTAAAAGTTAAAATACCAGCTTTTCAGCTTGACATCAGGAGCCCTAAGCAGTGGAATGTTTTATTTGACTTGTAGCTACTCCCTGTTGTAGAATTTAAGATTACCCTTTTAAGATGCTTTAAGTTTTCCCTTGATTTATCTAGAACAATGAAATGCTCATCTTCTGGCCCAATGGGGCTGAAAATCATTCAGAGTGTGTTCATTTTTAATCAGTTCAGCACTACACTTATTCAGAACAGTAAAGAGACTATTTTATGCTGAACTGTCTCAGCATTGTCAGCAGCTCAGGCTTTTCAATGACATCAGAGCTCATGTAAGATATGTGAAACAAACCATTTTATGAAAGAATTGTCTTTAAATTTGCTTGCTGGGTATTTCCTCATTAATCTAAATGAAATATTTTACTATTTTCATCTTCTCCCATTGTTATTTGCTTCTTCTGTTTTGTGATTACTTTTTGCTTAGACATCTGTATAAGAATAATTTACCTTTACATTTGTGGATATGTCAGTTCCTCCCAGTCTACGTGGAGATAATACATGATTATATGGCTCAGTATGGTCCAGTGAGGACTGCTACTGTGCTGAGAATTTTCCAAAAGATGTTTGCTGAGAATGCTGAACATTCATACAAAGTTCAGAATTACCAAGAAAGTGTCAATGTCTAAAAATCTATGAAAATCTAATTTGTACTTTAATGACTGTCTGGTTGGAAAACAAGTGTCTGCCTAAATCTTTGTCTTAATGAAGAGGCTCATCCAAATGGCAGTGGCAAATGGAAATTAAAAAGATGAATTAGAGTGCTCTTGTTGTTCGGAGTCTGGCATTTAAACGGATGGAAACAATTCATGAAAAGGCTGTGCACGTCGTTGAGACAAAAACACCTCTGCATTGAATGCCTTGTCCATGGTGCTGAAAGAACAAGACTGTTACTGTCTATGTCATTGGAGTTAATGGTAAAACACATGCACACATGTATACATTACCATATAAAATTATGCACAAGTGTAAAGTTTAATTTGTAGTATAATATCAGCTTTCCAGGGAACAATGCACTCTTTCTCCATCATTCTCTCTTAAGTAGGCCTATTCAAAGCCTGTGCTCAGTTGAAGAGGGCAATTTAAATGTGTTTGAATAAACAACAAAAGATGAAGATTTTGCTCCTTTGTTCCCTGTCATTTCCATGGCAACTCGTAAGGCAAGTGGTTCTCCTCCTGTTTGATTGAAGTGCCTCCAGACCTACTGTTTGGCATGGTGGGGGGATGTACATACAAGTGTTTTACACTGAAAGGCTCATGTCACCTCTTCTGGCCAATCTGTATGGCTGCCTTACAGCGGGGGGAATAGCAGCTGTAATTATGAGCACTCAAGAATCCATTCTTGCATAATACAAGACCAGCAGGGCAAGAGGTCCATGGATAAACCTGAAAAGGCCTTTATTATCATTCACTATCTGCAAAACACCTCTTATGCATGCCTGAAAGGTAGCTCGGAGAAAGGTGACATTTACAATTACGTGCAGGCCTATTACCAGCCCAGGCAGCGTATGGATAGAAGATTTGAACTGCCTGACTGCTGGAAGTGCATATGATGAACTGTCAAGTACATCCGCAGGCCTCCACTTGTCAACCTACTACTGTGCACTTCCCAGATTTGCATAAATTCTCTGTCAAATAAGATTTTATTTGTATTGTCAAGGAAAATTCAGGCAAGATTCAAGAGGCCCATTTCGAGTAATGTATACAAACAGATTATGCAGAAATCCCCATGTCCCAGGGAGACATTATTCTTTTCCGCAGTGTTTTAATTACGATATTTGTCATGCTCAAGGGCTGAAACGTCACCATTGTGCTGCCTTCATGAAGCCAGGGATTAGAGCGCTGATGAAAGCTCCTCAATCAACAAATTAATTGGAGAGTTTGCTGCACATAATGCACGCAAGAACACATTTAGAAAGTCTTCTGTCATAAGAGTTTGTCATGTGGGACACACATGGCTTTCAGCCAAATTGCCGCCTCTGTTGAGAATGGAGGATGCCGCTGATATTAAGGATTGGAAGATGCTGGATGATCATCAACAGCACATTCCTCATCTGACTGGCCAATCTTCTCCTCCCATCTAAGCCCCCATCCCCCCTCACTTCCCTTTTCCAAAGCTTGAGGAACAGCTCTGTTCCAGACAGGAGCCTGTGTGAGAAGTGATGCGGGCTCAAAGCAAACAGAGATTTGAAGCTTTCTTTGATTGCAGCCGCAGCCTAGAACATCAAGGACACAAAGACGCACCTGCTAGAACGAGAGACTTCAAATGCACTGGGAAAGCAGCACATTTTTAAGGCTCATTTGTATGTAGTTAAGTGCATTATAATAATGGAACACGTGCTTTTCCCATGACTATAGTTGCAAAAGACGGAACAGCACACAGGCGTTTATCTGTCTTTCTTTTTCTTACCTCCTGAAAAGAATGAACTGCAGTTACTTGCAAGTTGTCAGTTTATCACAATACAATCCAAACAGTAGCATAGAAAAGCAAAAGGCTTCTTTTAGACACAGCAGTGTCTCATTTGACCAATTGCTAGTGCTAATGATTTAGTCTTAGATGAAGCAGCACAATTTTTTCAGTCAAATATGCCAATTTATCCAGGATCTCAGGGCTTACAGTTTTCATGCAGCCTATGAGGCAATTTGCAGAGATGTCAAATGAATGAGCTTTATGAGAATTATCCATTTCACAGCTGATATTATGGAAATTTGGACAATGTGGGCTGCACATGTATTAAAACTTCAGGTAAAAGAAAACATCAGTGTTACCAAATATTGGAAGAGGCCATGAATCTTGTCGTTGAAAGTGCTAAGGGGTGAAATGATCTCAGCAGTATTCTACACAAGTAAGCAATAAACACAAAGTGTGTACTGTAGCAAAATGAAGTTCCTTTTCTTTCAACTAAACTTTAATCAGTCTCCTGTTCTGGGGCAGCCAGCCAGCATCATTATTCTAAATTGATGTCAGCAGTTTTCCATATTGTCCTGCTTGGTGCTGCTGAATAAACTGATGTATAATGACAGGTGTGAATTAATGGACAAACGAGTTAACCGACAGTTGCCAGACATGCTCTAGTGGCAAAAAAGAACAAACAGCATTTTAATGCATATAAAAAGATCTTTTCTTACACGCCCCAATTCCAAAATGCATGTATTCAAGGTGCTGTCATCACCCCAGCACAAGCAACACCAGAGCCCCATCTATTTGAATAAGCAATATCTTGGGAAAAAAAATTGACATTTGCCTTTCATATCTGGAATCTCTCCTAGGTGGTGCAACTAATGAAAAATCTCAGACTGCAACAAAATTGACCTCTCCATGCTCCGCCCACAAATGTGTTTCCACAAAATGATTGTAAAAGCAATCCCCATTCACCATAATGAATACAGATTGGAGTTTGGAGTCTTTCATTTTGTTCTTTGACTTAAAAAAAAAACCCTATCTTTAATCCGCATGACATCTACCGTGAGGAGAAGCATCCACAGACTCAGCGAGCTGCAAACACCTGGTTTAGTGAGCATGTTTACTTCTCTGTGTGAGTCCGCACTGCCTTGGGAAATAACTATACTGCATGTCATTCATTCTCTCCTACTACAAGGCAAAACCAGACATAAAGCATCTCTCAGCTCCAAGTGAAGCTGCTCTAAATGCCATTTCATCTAAACACTGGTTTGCCACGATGTTGATGACACATTCATGAACGTGATTCACTGCCCTCATGTCATCTATCTATTCTCTCTGCATCTATCCATTCATGTATTCTCCCATCCACCCCATAGCCATGTGTATTTGTTTCCTAAAAGAGAAATTGTTTCCATCAGTGGATGCTATTGAGACATTTCAGTTGAATAAGAACATGCAAAAAAATCACTTGTTTATTTCTTGTTTCAGCATCTCCACTTTGTACTCAATCACTGTCAGGAATGCTGGAAGTGAGATAGATACTGTTCTTGGAAACACTGTTCTTGTGAGTGTTTATATGTGGTAGATGTTTGATTAGTCAGAAAATTAATCATTTAATAAAGTTTTACATAGACAAAATTAATAAATCATGGAGTAAACTGGTGGGATGTTCAATTTGGAAGGAAGGACCTCTTACACTACACGCAAAGGAAGAGGACCTCTGCCTTTATCCCATCCATGCCTCTCCATGATCCATGAGGCCCAGGGAGCATTTGGGGGGTTAGGTGCCTTGCACAAGGGCACTTAAGCCATGTGCCTTTGGTTAAGGAATCAAACCCCAGCAAGCTCATTTCTCTAACCTTTAGGCCACAGATGCTCCAGTCCATTAACCTGGGAATAATAACATTAGTGGTGGACAAAGTGAATAAAATTATGTATACTTATGTTCCACATTTCATACACAAATGCAATTCAAAGTGCTTTACAGAGACTAAATTAAAAGTAGAATAGCAGGCAATCAAAGGATTTAAAAAGATACAATGGAGATAACAGAGAAAAGCTAATTCTTCAAAAAAGTAAATTGTTTAAAAAAATAAAAGAAGACATGGGAAATAGAAAAAAAAAGTGTAATGTTATGTGAAAAAAATTAATTACTAACATTTATGTAATTACGCAAATGTATTTTTATAGTTAGACCCCAGTAAACTGTTTATAAAATTGTGTGCAATGTTGTCTACTTCCAGTCAACTGTGACCCTGCCCTGGTCACACCCCCTGCACATCTAGGTCTGTCACATGTTGTGTGTGTGTTTACATGATGTCAAGTTTCTATGTGCTGTCTGTTTACCTTGTTCACCACATGTTTTGTCCACACCCATGTCACATCATGTTATGTTTCATTGTATGCACCTGTGTCTTGTCTGCTTACATCCCTGTCCCATCTTCTATCATGATTCAGTGTGTCTTTAAAAGCCTTCCCCATGTTTCAATCCATGTCCATCATTGTACGTCATCCTTGTTACAGAGAAGTCAGGTTTTGTTTATGATCTCAGGCACAGTATTTGTACTTTGTTTATTAAAGTAATTTTAATGTTGTCAGATAACATCACAACTTTCTGAAACTGCATTTCAATAAAAAAAATCTTAGGAATTACAGTAGGCTGTCAAAACCTTGCAACAATGTTCAACATCCCTTCAAATCATCTGGAATCCCAGTCTGAAGCTGCTCATGCACTGTTGCTATGACAACCTAGCTGTGTGGTCCTCTTCTTAAAATTCAGCTTTTTAATGGCAATTTCTTTTGATGACTCTCTTGATAAAAGTAAACCCAAAGTTATTTCTAGCTACAGTTTAAGTGAATTCATCACAGATGTACAGTCTAAAGTATCATTTACAAGCAATAATCTAAACACACTGATGCTGGAATATTTGTCATATCAGTAGCTTTAGCACTGCAGACACAACAATGGATGGCACTCTCAGGAGATCTATAGATAAATCAACCAGCAACAAAACAATAAAAACTACTGCAAAGAGAAAAGCTACAGAGGCTCTATTATAACAAGAATTTACAAGCTGAGTGAGAGAGCTACAATCATGGAGGAGTCACACGCACAATGTTCCTCTCACTAAACATCCACAATAAAAATGATAAAGTGTGTTTACCTGATGCTGACGTTCACCCTGCACTCATCTGATATTCATATTCATCAATATTGGGTTCATAATTTAATTCAATAAAGTAAACAGTAATTTACTTTATATTCCATACATGTAAAGTGACATATTTTGGTTTTACTGTTGATCAATAAGGCTTATAACTCATTAAATCTGAAATTCTGAATCTCAAATGATTAGAATGTTTAATTTTGAGTTTAAATAAGTAAATAAGGCAAGTTGAGTCAATGTGCAGTTTATTAGAGGCAATGAAAACAGTCAGGATAAACTTCAGAATGATTTCAATGAAAACTACAACTTAAAGGAAGAGATGACCACCATCTATTAAGGACAGAATCTAAGGCAGGGACTAGGTGCAGACCTTCACCACAGCCTTGGCCTGGTAGTTAGGGATCTGGTCTTGTGACCTGAAGGTCGCTGGTTTGATTCCTGGACAGGTCATGACTGAAGTGCCCTTGTTTGTGTTCACAAGTGTGTGCTTCACTGCATGGATGGGTTAAATGCAGAGGTCAAATTCCATTGTGTGCAATCACATTGGAAAAAGTTTAATCTGTGAGTGATATTAATGTTGCAGCTGATCAGTGTCCATGTTATTGCTTCATAAATAAATGAATCACACTGAAGAAAAATAAACACAAAACTGTAACTTTCATTATTACATTGCATCAGCAGATCACCCACTCTCCCTTTCCAAGCCCTCTTTTTTGCTGCTCCCCTCTCACAAGTCTATTCCCACCATGCATTAATCCATCTATCCTACAATGTATTGAGTGGCTGGAATAATACTATACCTACCAACCCTCAAAATACCTTCTTGTCTTAATTATTGCTATTCGTCATGGCTTAGAGTGGCATTTTCAAGACCACGTGAGCAATCATCTAGCACCACTACACAAAGCCCAGCCAGCTGAACCTCCATCCATTCCAGTCCCCATAGGAGAAGCTCTCTGCTCTAGTGATGGAAAAAAAACTCATCTGGAGGCTGCTCTGCCTGAATTACGCCATTAAGTGAATCAACGACAAACACATTAATGGACTAAACAATAGAGACTAACAGCATCTGCAAAAAATATGTGCACATCTTATGTCACTGCAATGTCATTTTAGACACATACACAGTGCTTAACAATACAAATGATGTCCTGCATGCATTTAACTTGATCATTTATTATGCATATATGCATTATTAAATTCAGTCCCAGTGAAGATTGCGTTGTCTAAATCAAAGACTCTCTGACAAAGAAGGCAAATCTGAACATATATCTGCCAGCGTTTCAAAAACCGTCCGAGCTGTAGGAGTGTTTCAGGCGATAGAGAGGATTGCATCACAGATAACGTCAAAAAGCAGAAATAACGACCTCTAAGCAGCTAAGGAGGGATTTTCTTCAGTGTGAGAGAGTACTGGAAGAAAAGACCCAAGTTTTTCCTTTTACAGAGTAAGCTGCTTACTTTTATGTCAACAAAGTGTCTTGGAACGGGAAAAAATCCTTGGATTAGTGTGTGATTTGTAGCTATTGATTATAGAACTGAGAGATAGGTGGCCCCGCTCGGCCTGTTATTTGGCGAGAGGGAGAAATCTTTCAGAGGGGAAAAAGAAACAAGACATTTTACCTCTGACAGCCATTTCTAAAAACAAATCTATTTTAAAAGTGCCTCCAATCTAGAAGCACTGGCTAGTTTAAGAAGCTTTCATTGCTACATAGCTGGTGAGTCTGGTAAATGAACATTTCTCATTAGGGGAAAAGGTTGCTATTTGTAAACCATAACTGAGTACTCAATATTACATAATTTGCTCAAGGAAGGTTATGTCAGGACATGGGAGGAAGCAATGGCTTTCTCTGTTGCCACTGCTGCAGAAGAGTAATTTTAGATTCAGCATGCATTGCCTCTGCAGCTCGTGCCACAGCATATTGTTCTTTCAGATCAGAAAGGCTTAGCAGCGATAGCCTCGGTTAGCTTTAAGTGTAGACTGCACTATTAGCACTGACTAGCAGGTACTGAATCATTGCTTTGGCTAAACTATATTAACCCCTCAATAGAAAGGTCAACAAGTACCAAGAGAGCATGATGAGATATAGATTTGTTGTTTTAAAACACAGTTTGAAGTCTTGTAAATGCCTCCTCATTGTCGTCTTGATGACAATATAAACCAGTCAGATAATGTCTTCATTTCTGTAGAATTGCTGCTTAAATGATGTATTGATCTATAGCATGATGATGCAGACAATCCTCATCACACTAAATAAGCTGTTGACAATGATTGGGTCTTGCTTACAACTGATAATGTTGTTTTGTTTCATTTCACTAATCAACAGTGAAATTACAAATGGATCAGCATTGATTTTACCTGCAGCCATGACCAAGTTATGCTAATCTGACTCACAAGTAACAAACACTGAGATTTTCATAATTATCACTTAGAAAACATGCAGAAAAAATAAGAAGAAATTGAATTTCACATTATAATCCACTAATTTTAAATGCAAAAAGCAGGTGATATGGCCTTTCTAATGTTTTAATGCATTACTTACATTACTTTTCATATATGTATCTAAAGGTTTGCTGGTTCTTCTGAAATCAAGGAAATGCTTGAACCTGCTAAAGTACTAATCTGGGAAGACTTTACACTAGATGCTGAAACATTGCTGTGAGGATTTGATTGCATTCATCCACAAGCGTATTAGTTGGTCAGGTGATGTTGGGTAATTAACTCTGGATCACAAATGCCACTCTAAGTCAACACAATATCTTTCTTTTCAGTGTTCAATTGATATGTTCATATGTCCATAAGACAGGTCATTGGAGTTCAGGCCTGCTCTCCTCTTCCTAAATTCATGGCTCCACACACATGCTTTGTGACATTAGTTTCAAGACTAGCTGACTCCAAAGAATACACTTCAGAGGCCTTGTACATACCTCTTCAGTGACAACAATACCTAATAAGGCTCCAAAGCTACATATGTAGTCTCACTACCACAGGCCCACTTAGCTAACATTGGGGTCCTCTAACAACATGACTAAAATCATTCTAAACCAATCATGGCCCTTCTCCATATTTTAACCAATCACAAAATTACACGATTCCAAACCTGTATGTCTTTGTCTGTCTAAAGCATATATACTCTGCTGTTTTGAACAATAAACTGGAAACCATTTTGAGAACAGACTCTGCCTCTGTTATCATTTGAACTCCCCCAGCGCACTGTAGGCTGAGGACGGAGGAATCCTGCATTCTACTAGTATTTCAGTCGAACCCCAGAACCAACAAACGGTTCTAACATTCAGCATGTGCAATATTGAGTATGTGTATCACCACCTTAAAGTAGCTAAATGTGTCTACAACCTTTGAACATATAGTGACGCCACTGAGACACCTGAACAGCATACTGAGAAGTCAGTGACGGCATTTCTGTCACATCCTCTGCTCTGGAATCAGAGCATGTTAACATATTATGCTTCTACAGGATGTGCCTCCTGAATCCATTAAAATGATCACCTACTGCTCTTGTGTCACTGGTCAGAATTAGAGTATTGCTGGGGTCTTATTAATGATTGCTTGACTTTTAGCTCTAAGATAGTGTTGAAGAGCTCATTAAATTTGTGAAGTTCTAGGGGATCAACCTGGGGATCACAGAGCTTCATTTATTCATTTATTATTGTAATTTAGTCAAAGTACTTAAATAGCTATTTGGAATTTCTGAATATTTTTTTAATAAGCTGAAAGAATTCTCTCTCTCTCTCTCTCTCTCTCTCTCTCTCTCTCTCTCTCTCTCTCTCTCTCTCTCTCTCTCTCTCTTTCTCTCTCTTTCTCTATGTCTTTTTCTCTCTTTCTGAAACTACAGATTGCTACCTCAGCCAAACAACTGAGGCAGTTAGTTCTGGCTGTGGGGAACATTTGTTGTAAGGCAGACTTAACCAGATATACAAAAATGCATGGGCAGCATTTTTCTGATAAGTAAGACTGCTAATTAAACTTCAATTAGTCTACGAAGTGCACATTTCCTTCAGCTGACTGAATTTGCCAGTGGCCAATATCAAACTGAGCTTCTCTTCCTATCCCCTGTATCTCTTTTCATTGACATCTTCCTCAGGCTCATGGTCAGAATCAGGCAAACAGATGTGTCAGAGCTTCAGATGGAATATATTAGTGCATGTGCTTTACATTGATTATTATGATTTAGAGAACATCCAGCAACAAGATGGATGGTGCAATCAGAGCAATCGTGAACAAGGCATTAAGAAGTCAGAAGACAAGATGTTCACTATCCATATGTTCACCGGCACTCAGAATGTTCATGAAGTTTAATTTGGAAGAAAGATCCACCATCCAAAAAAATGTTGAAAGATTCATAAATGCCATATAAAATGTTTTGATAACACTGTATTTTGAGTGGCACTTTGTAAATGATCAATATACTCAACAGATCAGTAATATATCAGCAACATATCAAGTAGCAGCAGTAACATATCTGAATGCATTCAAGCAAACATCTGGTTGATGTTGATATTACCTAAACTTAAACTTTCAACCCATAAATTCAGTTGTTCAATATTATAAACAGCAGGTCTATAACAGTGTGTTGAACATGTTGAGATTATCTGTATTAAACCTGATACATATTCAGTAACTTCCCAGTAATAGTCTGCTTTTCCAAAAAAAGGTCACACACTCTAATATGCCATTGGACCACCTTTAGCTTTGATTATGGTACACATTCACTGTGGAATCATTTGTACAAGCTTCTGTAATTCACAACATTTATTTCTGTCCAGAGTTACATTAATTTTTCCCCAAGATCCTGTATTGATGAAGGGAAATTTGGACCATTGCACAAAGTCTTCTCAAGCACATCCCAAAGATTCTCAACGGGGTTCAGGTCTGGACTCTTTGGTGGCCAATCCATGTGTGAAAATGATGTCTCATGCTCCCTGAACCACTCTTTCACAATTTGAGTTCAATGAATCCTGGCATTGTAATCTTGGAATATGCATGTGCCATCAGAGAAGTAAAAATGCATTGATGAAATAACCTGGTCATTCAGTATATTCAGGTAGTCAGTCATTCTTTGGGCACATAACATTGCTGAATCTAAACCTGACCAACTGCAGCAACTCCTGATTGTAGCACTGCCCCCACAGGCTACAGTACAGTAAGCACTAGGAATGATCAGTGCACCACTTCAGCCACCTCTCTTCTTACCCTGATGCACCTGAAACAGGGTAAATCTGGCCTCATCAGACCACATGACCTTCTTCCATTGCTCCGAAGTCCAGTCTATATGCTCCCTAGCAAATTGTAGCTGTTTTTGCAGGTTATCCTCACTGATAAATTCACTGTGAGTGTGGAAATGCTCTTACTTTTACTATTAAACAAATCCCCGAGTTCTAATGTTGATTTTCTACAATTTGATTCACCAAACGTTTAAGTGATTGCTGATCAGAATCATTCAAGATGTTTTTTCTGACCACATTCCTTCATGAAAGATGATGTTTCCCCCACTGTCCTTACACTTTTTAAAAATAGTTTCAGCATCTCCTTAAATATTTACTCTGCTTGATACTTGTCAACAATCTGACCCTTCTGAAATAGATTAACATCTTTTCCACAACCACACGATATGTCTTTCGACTTTGTTGTTTAACAAATGAGAAGCTACTCACTGCATCAGTTAGGGTTAAAAAACTAGTTTCCAGCTGAAACATAATCACCCATGCAGTAGTTATCCAATGGGAGGCTCTTGATTGTTTGCTTAGTTAAATCCAGGTGGAGATCTTTTTTTGGCCGGGCAGTGTATCTACAAATACAAACTGAAAAATAACTGAATTCTGTAGATTATCAACAAACTGGATTTTGAAACATCTGTTGATCAGCTACTAAATGTTTCAGATGATTATTGTCTGTTACTTTACTGATATGTTTGTTGATATATTGCTAATGGTCTACAACGGGCCCCTGAAAACAAAATCTGACCAATATTTTCACTGACATTAATTATTAATGTTATCATCACCATTAATGGCTTTAATCAAAGCC
This sequence comes from Crenuchus spilurus, assembly GCA_036984385.1. Classification (NCBI taxonomy): domain Eukaryota; kingdom Metazoa; phylum Chordata; class Actinopteri; order Characiformes; family Crenuchidae; genus Crenuchus; species Crenuchus spilurus. The sequence continues at coordinate 27,558 of BRDA01013233.1, read as the reverse complement.
ATGTAACATTCCATTAATGTTACTTTCAGAATGTTTCTGCCTAACACATAGAGAATCTGTTGAAAGACACATAGAGAAACACTAAACTCACTGATTGACTCTGCTGAGGAAATGAAGCCATTTAGGCAACAGATTGGAGGATGCTGATTTGCTCCAGATTCAAATACACTGATTGGCTCAATTTATGTTGCATTGTGTGTATTTTGTGTCATCAGGTCAGTGAATGGCTGCTTCTTCTCTGACTGGGTGATATTCTGTCACCTCAGAACAGAGAGGGAATGAACCAGGAAGCTAATTTCCTCCCAATATATTTTATATATTACATGTTCTTGTACATGCTTAGCACATACATACTTAAAATATGTAGTTATTGATTATTTTATAGACTGCTTTTGTACAACAGCACGTTGATGCTTGGCCAGAGCGAACAATATGTATAAAATATATTTGTACAAATATATTTTAAACTATGGTGTTGATACTTTTCATTCAGTGTTAATAGCCTTGAAAAATGCAGCCATGAAACCTTTCATAAAGCTCTTCTCTTCAGACCTAGTCCTGGTTTCAGTGAACACATGGACAAAAGACTTTCTCAATGGTAATGCAAATTTAAAGGGCAGCTAAACTGAACACATCACCTGGTCAGCATTCATGTCCTCAGTGTGTTTAAAAGCAAAGTTACGCCCATGACAGTAAGCAGTCCTAGTCCTATAACAATACATGTTAAAAATAAATATATTGTTATATAAGTTGTTAGTATATACAAAAAATAACTAGAATATATTGTCATATTGTTTCAATATAGTATTTTTTTCTATAAGAGAACATGCATGTATCTTTTTGGCAAAATTGGCATACATATGGCTTTATTTGCATAGTCTGGTAATGGAATAAATTATATGGTGGGTTGTGTACTGTTCTCGTAATCCTCTCTAGTGTGCTCTGGAAATGATCCAGCAAACACAATCGACTAACAGTCACATCTATATACTGGCCTTTTTTTTAGATATTTTTACATAATTTTTTTAATTCACTTTAATCCAAAACTACCTTCCTCTCTGGTTCTTTAGTGGATTAGCAAAACTTACAGAAGATTCAGCTTCAAATGAGCTTCCTCCAGATCTTCCATCCTTCATGAAGGAAAAGAAAATGAACAGAGAGTGAACACATTAATCAGAGCATATTTATGTGATTATGGAGAGCAGGACCTGGAAGATGGCAGTAAGTCACTGTGAGAAGAAGTGGGCCACTGACTTAAGCATACAGGTTTCATCTGTCACCGTGTAGAAATTGATTTCTCACTGAGTCAGTCATTCATTAACTCTGATGGAACGAGATGTAGATTAAGACTTCGGGGGAGATTGAATTTAAGCAAGAAGTGATGCTAAGTGAAATTATGGCTTCCTCTATTTCATCAGTATGTACTGTCACTCATTGTTCTGTATCTAAAGAAATGGAAGTTATTGGTGATATGTGTAGTTAATGTGTATTTGTGTGCAAAAGTGTTCACAAATCAAACCTGATAATGGATCATAAAGGAGAACAATAGTTTTTTTTTTATGTACATGCTTGTTGTAGAACAAATACATTTGTACAAATTATTTTAGCATTTTACTATCAATTAAAATTAGAGTGCACGAAGTTTTGTGTTTTTTTATTATTATTATTATTATTATTATTATTATTAGGCCAAGTAAAAAAAAATGGTGATCATCCCCGTCCGATCCTCTATAAAGCACATCAACATTTTTTTTTTAATGCAAAAAAAACGTGCCAAACACACTAGTCTGACCTAGAATCATTCAAATTTTGTGCGCTTCCAATGACGTGATCCCAAATCAATTCCGCGCATGTGCAATACGCTACTTCCGTAGTGGCTGTCAATGCTAATTGCCGGTCATTTTTGTGATGCAAATCATGGCTTTTGCAGTGGCCAGCATCGTAAAAGAACACTGCAGTCAGGCAATAAAAGATTGGCTAGGCATCAGCGTTGGCGCAGACATAACAGTAGATGCATTTTACCAGGAATACAGCGACGGGAAGCATGATGGTGACCCCATTTCCCCTACCCACCGTGGACTGGGAGTTGTCAAAGTTTTCTGTGGTGAGTTTTGCATCCATTGCATGCGCATTCATATCTATCTCATAATGACTCCATTCTTATTGGCTTTTTCTAACTGGTTCTGTCATCTTGTGAGGCTTTAATGAGCTCACAACCAATTTGTTGATGGATGCATTTGTCAGATTAAATAGTTTTCATTTATAGATATTTCTTTTGTAGCCCTTCTGCCATCTTTCGTGTCTTCTGGGGAGATGTTCCATACTTCAGTTGAATTTGTAAATCA